>CM040239.1:179857562-179925087 GCA_022545495.1 Chrysanthemum lavandulifolium | reverse complement strand
GCAATTACTATGGCTCAGCGTTTGATGGACTTTATGTGTTAGAAGTAGGAGACAAGGGTAAGAGTGATAGGAGTGATAAGAGGAAGAGGAATGAAGTTGTTAAAGAGAATGGCAACAAACGGCAAGAGAGGCCTGTGGTGTTCGCCATAGGAAATGGAGAAAGAAAGGTTATGAAGGTAGTAGGCCTATGTGTGGTCGTTGTAACCGACACCACCATGGACTATGCCCGAATGTGTGTAGGAAGTGCTCTAAGGTAGGACACATGGCCAAAGCGTAGGTCTTGTCCACTTCTGCATCTCAAGCGCACAAGGAGGCGGACCGGAAGGCCATTGTCACTGTTTTGGATGTGGAAAGAAGGGACACTTTAAGAATGAGTTCGAGAGCCGTGGATGAGAGGAAATCCGTAATGTAGGAGGATTTGCTAAGCGAGGTATGGGAAGTAATGGCTTAAACCACTGAAGCGTGAGTTTGTGGAAAACCGGAAACCATGGTGCTAGGAAGCAAGAGAGACATGGGAGCAGTAGCGTGTTTACGCTTATTGGGAAGGAAGTCGGTGAGGACCCTAACGTAGTTACTGCACGTTCCTTCTCAATAATCGCTATGTCTTCCATCTTGTTTGATACAGTGCGGATATGAGTTTCGTATCCACCAATTTTATGCCATTACTAGGAATCTCCCAAACACCTCTAGGGTTTAGTTACGATGTGGAATTAGCTAATGGGAATAGAGAGAAGATAGACACCGTATTTCGAGGTTGTACCTTAAGTTTCCTAGACCACCCGTTTAGCATAGATCTATTGTCAGTTACCTTGGGAATTTTTGACGTCATTATCGGAATGGATTGGTTATCGAAGAACGGTGCACACATCATCTGCGATGAGAAGATCGTGCGTTTACCATATGGTGGAAAAGTTCTGAGCATACAAGGAGATCGGAGCGACTGTGGAAGTCCTTCCCGGTTGAGCATCATCTCTTTTATTAAGGCCCAGAAGTACATCGATAAAGGAGGTTGTCTTTTCTTGGCTCAATTTACGAAAAGAAAAGCGAGAAGAGTGAAGACACCTTAATGATGTACCCGTCATTAGAGAATTTCGGATGTGTTTCCGACGATTCGCGTGGATTCCACCTGTCCGACAAGTGGAATTCCAAATAGAGTTGATACCCGGTGTTGCACCCGTAGCACGGGCACCTTATCGACTTGCTCCAAGAGAATTGGAGGAACTGTTTAAACAGTTGGCAGAATTGTCAGAGAAGGGATTCATTTGACCAAGTTCGTCACCGTGGGGAGCACCAGTGTTGTTTGTGAAGAATAAGGATGGATCGTTTTGGATGTGTATTGATTATAGGGAATTGAATAACTTGACAGTGAAGAACCGATATCCATTACCTAGAATAGATGACCTATTTGACCAACTCCAAGGAGCTAGTGTCTTTTCTAAGATCCATTTATGATCCGGTTATCACCAGCTTAGAGTTCGATAGGAGGATATCCCTAATATGGCGTTTAGGACTCGTTATGGACACTATGAATTCCAAGTGATGTCGTTTGGTTTGACCAACGCACCAGCAGTTTTCATGGATCTCATGAACCGAGTGTGTAAGCCATACTTGGATAAGTTTGTGATAGTATTCATAGACGACATCTTGATATACTCCAAGAGTAGTGAGGAGCACGAAGAGCATTTAAGGCTCATCTTAAGATTGTTGAGAGAGGAGAAGTTGTATGCCAAATTCTCTAAGTGTGAATTTTGGATTTCGTCCGTGCAATTCTTAGGTCATGTGATAGATAGTCGAGGTGTTCATGTTGACCCAGCTAAGATTAAGGCCATTAAGGAATGGGCAACTCCTAAGAACCCATCATAAATCCGACAGTTTCTAGGTTTAGCAGGCTATTATAGGAGATTCATTGAGGGATTTTCTAAGATAGCTAAGTCACGACCAAACCGACCGGAAGGATGTTAAGTATGAATGGGGAGAAAAGGAAGAAGAAGCATTCCAATTCGAAGGAGAAGTTGTGTAGTCGCCCATCCTAGCTTTGCACGAAGGAAGCGAAGACTTTGTCGTTTCTTTATGACGCTTCGCATAAAGGCTTAGGTGTTGTTTTGATGCAGCGGAGAAGGTGATTGCTTATGCATCCCGACAACTTAAGAAGCATGAGAAAACTACACCACCTATGACCTTGAGTTAGGTGTCAGTGTTTGCTCTTGGGATCTCGGAGACATTATTTGTATGGAACCAAGTGTGTAGTATTTACCGACCATAAGAGCTTGAAGCATATCTTAGATCAGAAGGAACTGAACATGAGACAACGTCGTTGGTTAGAATTGCTTAGTGATTATGATTGTGAGATTTGTTACCATCCTGGTAAGGCTAATGTTGTGGCTGATGCACTTAGTCGTAAGGAGAACATTCCACCAATACTCGTTCGATCCCTAGGAATGACCATTGTTTCACCCTTACCGTCTCAAATCTTAGCCGCCCAAGCAGAGGCATTAACGGAAGAGAACCGTCCTTATGAGAATCTTCATGGAATGGTAGAAAGTGAAAACGGCTTCTTGAAGCGTTCCGACGGAACCTTATGCTTTAGAGATAGAAGCTGGATACCATTTCATGGAGGAACCCGTGAGTTGATTATGCATGAGTCGCATAAATCAAAATACTCTATTCATCCCGGAGCCGATAAGATGTATCAGGACCTTAAGAAACTTTACTGGTGGCCTAATATGAAAGCCGATATAGCTCGAGATGTCGGTTGGTGCGACTTGTTCTAAGGTAAAGGCGAACATCGAAACCCTCAGGACTCTTAGTTCAACCCGAACTCCCAGAATGGAAATGGGAGTGAATAACCATGGACTTTATCACTAAATTAATGAGAACAGTTAGCGGAATGACGCTATCTGGGTAATCGTTGATCGTTTAACTAAGTCTGCTCACTTTTTAGCCATTAGTAAAACCGATAGTCTCGATAAGCTTGGTCGATTGTATCTTAAGGAGGTAGTATCGCGTCATGAAGTACCGATATCTATCATTTTCGATAGGGATAGCCGTTTTACATCCCACTTTTGGAGATCATTACAGACAGCATTAGGAACAAACTTGGATATGAGCACTGCTTACCACCCCCAGACCGATGGTGAAAGTGAGAGAACCATTCAGACTTTAGAGGACATGCTTAGAGCCTGTTAGGAACAAACTCGGCAAAGGCTGGGAGAGACATCTCCCTTTGGCCGAATTCTTTTACAACAATAGTTATCATTCTAGCATTAAGGCCGCCCCATTTGAGGCACTGTATGGCCGAAAATGTCGTTCTCCTGTTTGTTGGGCTGAAGTTGGCGAGAGTCAACTTACAAGTCTCGAACTTGTCCTAGAAACCACTGAGAAGATAGTTCAGATTAGTAACCGGTTGCAAACCGCTCGTGATAGACAAAAGAGTTATGCCGATAAGAGACGTAAACCTTTAGAATTTCAGGTTGGAGATCGTGTTATGTTGAAAGTTTCTCCTTGGAAAGGAGTGATTCATTTTGGAAGCGTGGAAAACTCAATCCCGATATATTGGTCCCTTCAACTCGAAAGAATCGGACCCGTAGCATACCGCTTGGAGCTACCATCGAATTGAGCGAGTACTACACGATGTCTTTCACATTAGTAATCTTAAGAAATGTCTTTCAAGGAAAACATAGTTGTGCCTTAAGAGATATTTGTATCGATGAGAAATTGAATTTCGTTGAGGAACCGATTGAGATTATGGATCGTGAGATTAAACGGTGAAGAATAGCGTACATCCGATTGTCAAAGTTTGTTGGAACTCCAGGCATGGACCGGAGTTCACTTGGGAACATGAGGACGTTTTCCGTAGGAAGTATCCTAAACTTTTATAACATCAAGCAACTCGAGTGAAACCCGGACGGGTTTCTTCCGAGGTCGGAGGTCGTGACAACCGGCAATTTAGAGTCTATTTTAGGTAACCCCATTACGTTAAACTAAACCGAGCTTTGCCTTTATCACTATTTTTATAAACCATGACTTGATTTTATATCGTCTATTGGTTTTTACGGATTATTTCACTATTGAATGAGTTATCGTATGAGTTTTAACTCTATTTGGTAGGCACTATTCGATTCGGCACTAGAAAAGCCTAAAACGAGAAATAACGTAACTTTTAGACCGTAACTCAAAAATTGACAAATAAATAGTCAAAACTCGTGGAAAACATAAATAACGAAGTTAGAAAGTCGAATGAACATTGTGGGACACTCGGGGGACAATATATAAGCTCGGGAATGGGTAAACGGGATAGTTACGAAAAATTACAACTCCGACCCCCCCTAATTTCCCCATAGCCGGCGCCCCCTCCACCCATTTTATTTGTTTTTGAGTCCTTTTTGTCCAAGTATATAAGGCCCTCTCATCCCCTCATTTGGCTAATTGTTTCTCTCACTAAAAACACACACACAACACACTTTCTCTCTCTACTCTCTCTCTCCCCAAATTAAATATAAACCCTAACCCTAAACACCACCACCGTCGGCCACTTTTCCGGCCACCACCGCCACACGACGGCGCGTGACCACCCACTACCACCACCATATTGAAGATCTTTTCATCCTATTTCTATCCATATATAACACTCTCACTAAAACCTCCATTAACACCTTCAAATCCAAAGATTAAGGTTCGGATTTCTCGGGTTTCAAGTGGGTTTTTGCAATTCATGTTTGGATAAGGTAAAAGAGACATGAATACACCTAGTTTGAGCTTTGAAAAGCCACGAATGGCTTATTAAGGTTTCGACCCTATGTCAAAATTTGGGCCTTTTGGTTGAAACATGGAATTAAGTCTAATTAACATCTAAATAAACATGTAGCTAGTGTTTGGTAAGCATGTGGTGTATTAATTTGATGGGTTTATGCATTTTAGGTCTAGTTTCATATTTTGGTTAGAATAGATGATGGGCTTTGTGTTTGGTTAATGATTGGAGCTTGATTGATTGTATTTGGATGTTGTGGAATTGATTTGCAAGTGATTTGGTTGGGTTGAGATGGTGTACGAGCCACCAAGGTCACGTACGCATGCCTTGGGTTGCGTACGAGACCCACATGGACCAAGGTGTGGAAAACTAGAAGGGGGTTGAATAGTTTTACCAATTAAAACTTCTTTTTAAACTATTTAGATCGACTTATGTCAATCTATTTAGTTGTGTGTGTTGGATGTTGATAAACAAGCATATAAAGATATGTAATGAAAAATAAGAGTAAGAAGCACAAAACCACAACGCGAGTATTTATAGTGGTTCGCTACAAGGACACCTTCCTTGCCTACTCCACTCCCCGAGTCACCTACTCGAGAGTTTGTAATCACTACACCAATCTCCTTATGGCGGAGAAGCCTTCACAACGTCGCTTAATCTTTTTCCTACAAAGCTAAATACCGAGTTCTTTCACACCAAAGCGAACCACACCTAACACAACGTCGCCTACCCTTTATACGGTGCTAGGCTAACCACCGAGTTCTTTCACACCTTAGGTGAACTACACCTTCACAATGTCGCCTACCCTTTATTAGGTACTAGGCTACACCTAGTTCCATTGCAATGGAGGAACTACTACCACACTACACCAACGACTAATCCCAAAGGAGATCTACTCCTTTACAACATCATCAAGGACATCAATATCCTTGGATCTAATGCTAGTCTATCTAGTACATCGAAACACACCATATCGAATGTACATCTAAGGCATCTTTCACTAATGCCTTTGATTAGATCTACAAGACACCTTTCACTAATGTCTTGTGTCTTCACTTCTAAGCACCTTTCACTAATGCTTCTTATCTTGACTTCTAAGCACCTACCACAAGTGCTTATCCTATAGACGATAGATACCTTTCACTATTATCTTCGTCTTGACACTTGAGACATCTTTCACTAATGTCTTTAACACTACGCTTCTTTGAAGAAAGAAAGAGATCATCAACAAGAGGACTTCAATAGCCTTGATGATGAGGAAGCTTGGCAACTCATGGACTTGAGCTTGCTTGACTTCAAAGGTGGTGATCTTCCCTTTAAGAGGAACCTAAAAGATCACACAAAAACAAAACTACAAACATAGATCTCTTGGATCTATGGTTGAGTGAGATTTAACTCGGGGAGAAAGTATGTTGGAGAGGGTGAGAATTAATGAAGAAATGGCTCACTATTTATAGAGGAAAAACCTCGCATTACCCCGGATCCCACGGATCCTTCCACTGGGATCCGGCTAGCACAAAGCTAGGGATCCGTGGTCCGCTCTCTTTGCCCATGGGTATTTTGGGTTATGGGTCATGGGTTATGGGTTGATCCATGGTTTTCAATCTAGATACAATGTACCTTAAGGATACATTGAACTTGTGTAAGTGGTATATATAAAACCATGGGTTATGGGTCAAAAACCATTTGCTAGTTTTTATCTATTTAGTATATACTTGCTTTTACCCATTTTAGTATATACTTGTTTTACCCATTTTAGTGTACTTAATATAAGTATGTATTAACCCAATATGTAAACACTAGTTGTTGTACATATGTATCTAAATCATAGAATCACTTATACTTGTTAAGCCAATATGTAAACACTAGTTGGTGTACATATATATATATATATATATATATATATATATATATCTAGATCATAAAATCACTTATACTTGTTTTAGTGTTTTATGTGAAAGCGTAAGTGTGTTAGAAAACTATTAGTTCAAACCATTTACGTATTTTATTTGTTTCGTTAATATGATTTTACTTTTGTTATCAACAAAACATTAGAAGATCGTAAAATATAAATAAACGTTTTACAACTTATTTGTATTAACAATCTCCCCTTTTGTTGATGACAAAACATAAAATTATTTTAAGGAAAAGCTAAAATTGTAAGCGTTTGAATTTAGATTTTACTTTCTTCCCCTTTTGTCGAAACAAAAGTGTTTGAAGAAAAGCAACACATTGTTTTTAAAGAAAAACATGTGAAAGAAAAAATAAAGAGTAAGTAACGGAATAGATCTCGTCTTACTCCCCTTGACGAGTCCATCCCTATGTAAGGCGCCAAGAAAGTAATTCTAATCTAGATCATTTGCAACTAGGTTTGCTCCCCTAGATGATTGCAACTTTGCAATGGGAAGTTATGAAAAGTAAATCTAGTATTGCAAGTAATTTGCAATGTATTGCTTTGACATAAAGCTCCCCCAGCTTTAGGATGTCAAGGTCTTCATGTGTGATTGAAATACTACAAAACAAAGGTTAGAAAGCAAGTATAATTCACAATTTCCGCAAATGTGATAAAGAAAACATTCGACTTCACGGATCCCACGGTTCCCTTCTAGTAGGGATCCGTCTAGGCAATATCGAGGTGATGACTAAAATCAAGAAAGGTGATATAACAAGTAATGTTATCACACAAATGAGATATGAGTACAAAGTAATCATATGCTCAACGAAATAACAAGTAGCATGTAATTCCATTTAATAAAGCAAGAGTTATGATATACATGACTCAAAAATAAGAAAATAGACAATACATAACTAGGAATTTCTTAGACCAACTAACGCTGAAGCTTAGACACCACTATAATCCTCTAGCTCAAGTTATGTTTAGGTTTAATCTCGTCGAAACGTTCGAGGAGATGATAGAACATGAAACGTTGGTCTTCTCGTACTTCATGTATCAAACTTTCAACATGTTGACAATGATAGCAATCTTTGTCATGGCTAGGTAGTGGTGGTGGATGAAATGAAGTGGCTAAATTCAAAGGATCAATTGAAGTGGGTTGAGGAGCCTCGAATGATGGATGGATTGGTGGAGGTCCATTTAGGAATGGTTCGATCAAGAATGAGGATGGTGGTAAAGATGTGTCAACTTCCATAAGGTCGGGTGGTTGACTTTGGTGATTTCTTATAATCCAAATAGGATTATATGATGGAAGCAATGAAAAGGAAGCGGAGCAAGTGTTGACTCAACACCTTGATTTTGAATCATTGTTCCTCCTAATGAGGAGAATGTTGTCGGTGGAAGCGGATGAGACGGCCTAGGTGGTAAGTCCTCTAAATTGTAGAGGTGAGGTGATGATTGTGGGGATGTAAAAGAGATAGCTCTAGGAACCAATGGTGATGGTTTAGTGGAGATGATATTGTTTGGCCTAGGAGGTATGGTGGTGTTTGGCATAGGTAATTTTGTGGGTACTAACCTTCTAGGAATTGGTTTGATTGGTTTGACCGGAGATGATTCGGTTGAAGAGATTTCGTGTACAACACGAGCCCTTTTGATGGGTGGTTCTTTGGTGGATAGGTTGTTACTTGGGGTTTTTCTCATGATGAGATGATTTGAAGAGATTGCAAAGGCTGAAAGTTAGGATGAGAGTGATGACTATGGAGATCCTAACAAGGTGGTTTATAAACCAAGAGATTTGGAAAGTGCATTTAAGCCTTAAGCCACTAAGGTTCATTGGAATGTGATGATTAGCATGCACAAGAGTCAACT
The DNA here is from genome assembly GCA_022545495.1 of Chrysanthemum lavandulifolium. Taxonomy (NCBI): domain Eukaryota; kingdom Viridiplantae; phylum Streptophyta; class Magnoliopsida; order Asterales; family Asteraceae; genus Chrysanthemum; species Chrysanthemum lavandulifolium. The sequence continues at coordinate 179,916,577 of CM040239.1, read as the reverse complement.
ACGAGGTTGTGCTATTCTAGGAACTCATTTAAGATGAGATGGAGTGTTTGAGTTAGGAAGATGAGTTGAAATGATTGTTTTACCAAGATTTGTCATAGGCGTCATCCGGATCCCATGGTTCCTTCTCGGAGGGATCCGTCTAGGCTAGTTCTAGGGATCCAACGTTCGCAGCTTTATGAAAGAGTGGAAATGATGTTTCTAAGATCCTAGACCTACATCACCTTGAGTGTTTCAGTTCTCCCAAGTGTTTTAAATGAAGGGGTGCTTAAGTGTTTGAAGGCAATGAGTGGTGTAGCTAATGAGTGTTATTTATGGAAGGATTTGGAACTTAAAAAAATACCAATGGATGGCCAAGGATGACATTAAAGATGTCAATTGAAATTGAATGAAACTAAATGATCCTAGAGATCGGGTTGTGTCTTAGGATTGTGTTTTGGAAAATATCCTAATGGTTTTGAGATGGGAAAACTAGGATTTGATCAACTTTGATCAATTTTGAGGTGAGGTTGATTAATAATCAATGTTGTCATAATCGAAGGATTTCTAACCTAGTTGTGAGGAATCAAGTAAAAATGAAGTGTGAGTTTTGAGAGCGGAAGAGTGATGGATTTGAAATGATAGATCTAACAAAGCCTTAGAATGTGATCTATGTGAGTTGGAAAGAGTAGGAAAGCTCAACCTATCTTGATAAAGTCTTGATCAATCTTAAGACACTATGTTTAGCTTAGTGTGAGGTGTTCTAAGGGATGTGTTTGACATATAATGCTTGCAATTGCATTTTACTTTTTCGGATCCCACGGTTCCCTAGATGTAGGGATCCGTTTAGTACAACATTTGGGATCCGTCTATCGCTAGATGAACCTTTACTAAAGGTATGCAATGATCATGACAAGCATTATATTCCAAGCTTTGTTTAAAGGAGTTCTAAAACTTGGATATCAAATGTAAGATGTGTTATTTCATGAAAGAGATAGGATTACATTGATAACTAATGAGTAGAGTAGAATTGATCCTATTTGACTATTCTAGGTTCCTTGAGTGTCTTCACTAGGAGGATCATTATGTGATTGATGGGTATTGGTGGAATCATGAATGAAGAAAGTCTTCATGAGAGATATGTTTAGCGGTTCCATCATCTTGTTCACAAGCACGCATAACGGACTTTGAAATTGAGGATGGAAGTGCATAACATTGTGAAAGAGGCGTGTCAAGAACATTCCATAAGGGATGAGTTTATCCTTGGAGCCTTGAAGGTTTGCAATTAGCCTTGCGAAGAAGTAGGCGAGATTGTATGGTTGTTGTGTTAGCAAACGAAGACAACATGTGAGCACAACAAGCGGGAAGAATATCTCGATTTCCTAAGACTCCAAACATTTTCACGTAGAATGAGAGCGAGGTGCTTGTACTCTTCTCGGATATCCCGTGTATGGATAATGTTTGGATTGGAGTAATATGGTCGAGGTTTGCATATCATGCGTGTTAATTCTTCCGGAGAGGTATGTGTGAACAATATGGGCTATTTTCTTCACGAAAATTGAAGAGAATCAAGAGACCAATCTTGGTGAAAGCACATTGTCCATGGTTTGGAATTGGAGGATGTGAGCAAAATGCCCAAGGCTTAAAGTGAATTTTTGGTTTTTGATATTAAACCAAAGGGATAAAGAGCGATCCTCGTTACGAACGAGTTCCACTTGACGGAAGAATTCCATTATGAACCTTGGACATATCTTCTCGTTAATTTCAAGAAGACATTCTAGTCCTATGGCTCGGAAGGAGGTATTGATACCTTCTTCGAATTGTAGAAGGTGTCTGTCGTCCTTCATGGAAGTGACGGTTTTGAGATTATTGAACCCACGGACATGATTGCCAGGTGTGTTGGGCTCAAGGGAAATGTTCGGGGTGTAGACGCTAGTGAGTGAAAAATCAAACTCGTATTCATGCGTCATAGTTGAACCTATAGAGGTGAAGGGTTAATAAGGGAAGACGTTTATGGTCAACCTATAATAATCTAACGTTTTTACTAGATATTCTATTAACAATTAGTATTTAGCTAACCCATGGTTTTGAAGCTCTAGTGGATTATTATTTTTTAGAAAGATAGTGATTTTTAATCTTGCATGAAAACTGTTTTCCAGTAGGACGGATCCCACGGTTCCTTTTCAAAAGGGATCCGGCTAGTGTAACTTCCGGGATCCGTGGATCTGTAGTAATGTAACCGCTTTTAATAAAAACATAGGTTTTACGGTTATTGTACCATGAAGTATGTTTTATCCTACCTTTTCTTTTAGCATGCATACATGACATCTAATGTATCACGAAAGAATATAACACATATAGATCAAAAGAAATGAAACACACATAATAACACAAACATCCTAGATAAAATAGATAATTAATAATATTGCATTTCAATGCTAAGGATGATACAAAGGATTGGGTAAATGACCCCAATATAGATTAACAACACAAAGTAAATGTCTCCGTATGTGAACTTCATCATAGGGAACACAAGTGCGATGAGTGTTAGGGCGATGAGCACGAGTGCGATGTAAACCATGTTGATGACGGATCTTCTTGGTTTAGGAAGAGATGGAATGAGGAAGAAGAGGAAATTTTTGAAATTGGAAAATTTGAAAAGGTGAGGGTTGAAAAAGTGGGCGTCGAGTGGGTTTATTAATAGGGAAGGAGGAATTTTTGAAATTCGTGTTTTTGTTTTATTAGAAGAAATAAAGCATAAGCTCTACATACTATGACTATAGGCGAGAAAAATAACACGTATGTGAAACAAGCTTCCTAACGAGCTACATGTAAATCATGTGTAAACACAAAATCTACTCAAATAAAAGCCTAGCAAATAACACTTATATACTAAACAAGTATCATTTAGATATAAGTAGAAAGTCATACCTCGAATGCACTTAGGAATGTCTTTTACAAATGACAAATGTCACTTAGACGATTCCCGCTCTTTTGCGTCTAAGATACCTTCTTAAGGAAGGTATTCTTGTTACCAAGCAACTCCAAAAGCTTGGTGGGTATGAGCTTTGACTAATCAATATCACAAGGAAGATTAGTGCAATTAAGAAATATACATATAAAAAAATGTTGTTATTAACTCAACATCCAAACATATAGTTTAAAAAAAAAAAAAAAACATGGTGTTTGTTTTTATGAAAATACTTCTTTGTAGTTTTCAATTAACTATGGATCGTATCAAGTTTTAAAGTACAATATACTTCAAGAAACTTGGTAACGAAGCTCGATGCCAATTGTGGAAAACTAGAAGGGGGTTGAATAGTTTTACCAATTAAAACTTCCTTTTAAACTATTTAGATCGACTTATGTCAACTGCTTTGGTTGTGTGTGTTGGACGTTGATAAACAAGCATATAAAGATATGTAATGAAAAGATAAGAGTAAGAAGCACAAAACCACAACGCGAGTATTTATAGTGGTTCGGCTACAAGGACACCTTCCTTGCCTACTCCACTCCCCAGTCACCTACTCGAGAGTTTGTAATCACTACACCAATCTCCTTATGGCGGAGAAGCCTTCACAACGTAAGCTAATCTTTTTCCCAGACAAAGCTAAATCCGAGTTCTTTCACACCAAGGCGAACCACACCTAACACAACGTCGCCTACCCTTTATACGTTGCTAGGCTAACCACCGAGTTCTTTCACACCTTAGGTGAACTACACCTTCACAACGTCGCCTACCCTTTATTAGGTATTAGGCTAAGCACCTAGTTCCATTGCAATGGAGGAACTACTACCACACTACACCAACGACTAATCCTAAAGGAGATCTACTCCTTTACAACATCATCAAGGACATCAATATCCTTGGATCTAATGCTAGTCTATCTAGTACATCGAAACACACCATATCGAATGTACATCTAAGGCATCTTTCACTAATGCCTTTGATTAGATCTACAAGACACCTTTCACTAATGTCTTGTGTCTTCACTTCTAAGCACCTTTCACTAATGCTTCTTGTCTTGACTTCTAAGCACCTACCACAACTGCTATCCTATAGGCGATAGATACCTTTCACTATTATCTTCGTCTTGACACTTGAGACATCTTTCACTAATGTCTTTAACACTACGCTTCTTTGAAGAAAGAAAGAGATCATCAACAAGAGGACTTCAATAGCCTTGATGATGAGGAAGCTTGGCAACTCATGGATTTGAGCTTGCTTGACTTCAAAGGTGGTGATCTTCCCTTTAAGAGGAACCTAAAAGATCACACAAAAACAAAACTACAAACATAGATCTCTTGGATCTATGGTTAGTGAGATTTAACTCAGGGGAGAAAGTATGTTGGAGAGGGGTGAGAATTAATGAAGAAATGGCTCACTATTTATAGAGGAAAACCCATCGTTATTCCGGATCCCACGGATCCCTTCCACTGGGATCCGGCTAGCACAAAGCTATGGATCCGTGGTCCGCTCTCTTTGCCCATGGGTATTTTGGGTTATGGGTCATGGGTCATGGGTTATGGGTTGATCCATGGTTTTCAATCTAGATACAATGTACCTTAAGGATACATTGAACTTGTGTAAGTGGTATATATAAAACCATGGGTTATGGGTCAAAACCATTTGCTAGTTTTTATCTATTTAGTATATACTTGCTTTTACCCATTTTAGTATATACTTGTTTTACCCATTTTAGTGTACTTAATATAAGTATGTATTAACCCAATATGTAAACACTAGTTGTTGTACATATGTATCTAAATCATAGAATCACTTATACTTGTTAAGCCAATATATAAACACTAGTTGTTGTACACATATATATATATATCTAGATCATAAAATCACTTATACTTGTTCAAGGGTCCGGTCGGGTCATTTTGGTAGCTTGTTGGTTGATATAGTTGAGGTTTGGATGAGACGCGTGGAGCCGAAAAGCTTCTAGAGCTTGTTTGGTTCACGTGGTCTTAACCGTGACCATGTCATGACCATTAGGGTCATAACATTGGTTTCGGGCATATTTGGTTGATTGATTGGTTGGCGAGATTGATTTGAGTTGGTTTGGGATTTAATTGCGCTATTATGACTTTTAAATTGAACTTGATATATATATTGTCAACTTTGAGCTACGTCGGTGTTACTTTGACTTTTTAGTCAATAGTTGACTCCGACAAAGCCGTAACATGGACTTTAGTATAGTTTGGACTATTGATTGATTAAAAGCCGAGAAGTCATGACTCGTGCTTGTGGACTCGAAACGAATAACGATATGAGATTAATATTGGAATTTGACGAAATATATGTATATACATGAAAATGCTAATAAACTATGAAATATAAATAATAAATGGGCTTTTGTACAAAAATATCGATAACAAGACTTATCTTGTTACTTACTATTTTTAAATAGAAACTAACGACTAAATTGGAAATGTTTTATAATAAATAAGTAATTAATGTTTCGAGTACACGTTTATCGAAGGATGCTAATTATGGGCATTTAATACTAGTTTAAGTATTTATTTGCTTACGTTGTGTGCATGGGTTACGGATAACCTAACATTAATAGTGTTGATCCACGTGGGTAGCGGACTTATTAGGTTGACGAATCTAATAAGAGCCCGCTAGGTACGTTGGGTAACCTTATTAATGGGTGAATTATCCTTATGACTCTTTAGGATACGATTGATTTATGGGATAATAAGCAACACGAGTAAATAAATGAGTTTATCGAGTTGACGAATTCGATAAGGTCTACTATTTATTTCGAAAATTATTGGACTATGGAGCTTATAGTTTAGAGGTCTCATTGTGTTGCATTGAGCTATATATTGGTTGTTTGAGTGCATTCATAGCATCATATTGAGTCGATACACCCACATGAGGATACCAAACACTAGGATTAAATGGTGAAACGAGATATTTTTAGAAATAACGAAATGGAATACATTGGGGTAGATAACGTTGATTTCGAGAGATATATATATTAAATTTGTTCTACATTAATAGGTTGTGCCGAGTCGATAATTGCTGTGCCGTAATTACCTTTACCTTCTGCTAGTGGTTATTTGTACGTTGATTGCTTGAGGTGAGTTTCATAGCCCCACTTTTATCTACATTTTTAACTAAATTGGGGTGAGAATCATGCTATTGTTTTTGGACCGTGAAAACTATTTGGATTTGCTTATATGCTTGACTGTTTAGATAGATGTGCGGTAGTTGTTGCCTTAGTCTAGGTTTAACCGTGCCTAGCTAAAAATAGACTTCTACATCGACCTAGTCCGGGGTTGGCAATTGTTCTAGATTTTGCCACGACGGTCTTTGGACTAGAGTCGCGGGGCCCGAGTAATCCTCGGATGCGGATATGATTATGGTTGGTGATCCGGGTAGGATCGGTGTGCAAACGGTATTTATCTATCTTAGGTCTTGCATAGCAAATCAACTCCTACAGGTCCACTATGATTTTGTTGAACTTAAACCTATGAACTCACCAGCGTAAGCTGGCCTTTTAGCATGATTTCTCAGGTATTTGAAAGATGTTTGGAATACATGATCGGTGGAAGCTTGGCAAGAAGGCGGGGTTCAAGGATCATTTCTGACTCTGATAAACTTTGGGGACCTATTTTATTAAAACATGTTTTGGGCCTAATATTTACACTTCTGGATTAAATGTTTGGAATAACTAAATTGGGATTGGTTTTGAATGTTAAATGACCATCTTTTTGCTATACTTGTGTGCGATACCAATCCAATAGTAACGCCCCAAAAACTTGATTAAGTCTTCCATGTACCGAGATTTGGGGGTGTTACATTTTGTTTTTAAGAATTTTCCTTCTTTGTAGTTTTCAAACATACACGGATTATATCAAGTTTTTAAAGTACAATATACTCTAAGAAATGTGGTAACGAAGCTCTGATACCAATTGTAGAAAACTAGAAGGGGGTTGAATAGTTTTGCCGATTAAAACTTTGTTTTAAAGTATTTAGATCGATTTATGTCAATCCATTTAGATCGTGTGTTGGATATTGATAAATAGACATATAAATAAATAATGCAAAGAGATAAAGAGTAAAGGAACACAAAACCACAACACATGTATTTATAGTGATTCGGCTACTAGGACTTCTTCCTTGCCCTACTCCACTCCCCGAGTACCCAAATTGAGAGTTTCTAAGCACTACACAACACAAGCTCCTTAATATGGATGAGAAGTCTTCATAACATCGCCTACACTTTATCCGGTACAAGGCTAGACATCGAGTTCTTCCACGAGGTAGAACCAAACCTATCACAACGTCGCCTACACTTTATCCGATACTAGACTAGACACCGAGTTTTATTACAAAGGAGGAACTACTACCTAACAACCCAAAGGAGGCAAACTCCTTTTTACAACACTTCAAAGGATATCAATACTCTTTTACCCAAACTGCAAAAATATACATCGACGGCCCATATAGAATGTACATCTTTGGCAGTATACACCAATGTCTTCAACTTGACATACTAATGGAGGGAGAGAAGAACTATCAACAAGATGCACTTCAGTGGTCTTGATGATGACGAAGCTTAGCAACTCATGACCTTGAGCTTGCACGTCTTCGAGAGGTTGTGATCTCGCCTTTAAGAGGAACGTAGAGAATCACACAAAGAGAAAGCTACATAGAATGATCCTTTGTATCTGAGGTTAGAGAAGTTAGAATATAAAGGGGAGATATGTCTAAAAAGGGTTGGGAGCAAGAGAGAAATGTCTCACTATTTATAGGCAATCTGCCTAAAGTTCACTCGGATCCGGTGGATCCCTTACCCAAGGGATCCGGCCAGTGCAATTCAAGGGATCCGGTAGCTGGGTCAGGCTAGTCCGGATTTTGGGTTGCAAACCGGGTTATGGGTTATGGACCATGGGTCATGGACTTTAGATCATGGATACCCAACAAGATTCATTGTACCTATTCATTGGTCATGAGTCTTGTGTCTTGGGTCATGGACTTTGGGTCATTGATCATGGATAATATCCAACATGATTTCATGGAATGGATCATGGGTCATGAATCATGCTCTATGGATATGGGTCATGGACTTTGATTTTAACTCATCATTTACCCATTACAAGTTATACTAAGCACATATATGTTTTATAAAAATGGTTGTGGTTTTATATAACTTATCCAACTAAACATGTTATGATGATTTTATATGTTTGGTAAAAGTGTGTTAGTAAACTATTTGCTCAAAGCTTTTAGGTATTTTATTTATTTCGTTAAAATTATTTTATGATTGTTATCGACAAAACATTAGAAGATCGTAAAATATAAATAAACATTTTTACGGTTTATTTGTATTAACAGATGCTACTTTCTCCAAACGATAGAAACCATTTGTAATTTACCTTAGAGACGGTGAATGCAATTTTCACAACCCACAAGGACCATTTATATAATTTGGAATGCTAAAATTGTTATCACTTGTCATCACCTACCTATAAAAGAGAAAAAAATGAAAATTAATGTATTATTAATGAAATAAATTTATTTGATAACTATAAAATAATGTATGACAAGTATAAACATTAGCCCTAACAAAAAGTAGTCACGTATTTGACCGTTATCATATTAAGTTTCATTCTTAACAAATAAAGAATTTATATACATGTCTTGTTATTAAATATTCATTTAGATGCCGAATTTTAAAGAAGATTTTTATTTATTTATTTATTTATTTTTTCTTTAGTGCAAACTGCACAGAACCGAATTTAGTTAGACCCGTACCAAATAATCCGGAAAATCTGAGAACCAAACCATTGAACGCCCCTGCATTCTTAACTCTTTCTGTAGTGACATGTAAGTTTAGCACATTCAGTATTTTCACCTTGTAGTTTCTTAGTACGTTTCTTGGATATAATTAACTTAAACTTGAAGTTTGTCAATAACAAGCTAGTAATATTTGCAAAAGCATAGCGTGGATCTAGATGCCTCTCGTATATTGCTAGACTTTGCTATTGATAAATTGGTTCCACTATGAATACACTTACTTCAACACACATAGGTTTATCAATGCATTGATCATTGATTTCCCATATTTCTTATAGTGGTGAACATAAAATTTAACACTAGCTGCTTTAGCCACGTTAGTCAAGTTTTTAAAGTAATTAAGCCAAAAGTATATTCTATTATGTGTACTTGTAATTTGATTCAAGTGTGGTACGGAAATCACGAATTTAAGACACATAATTGTTTTTGCGGAATATAGAAAGAATGCAATGTACACGTGTATTCTCAAACAATACAAAAACAAGAAAAACCTTAATTAACAGACAAGTAGTTAACTGTTCAGAGACAGTCCCATATTTGGAAGCAAGATATGCCTCGTATATTTAATAACGAATATACAAACACGATATGTAGTGTGACTTGTCCACTTGTTTTTGTTCAAAATTTGGTTCAATATCCAAAAGATCGACATTTTCCATTTTATATTGCAATTAATATCGAAAATAGTAAAAAAATAACTACTCCGTGGTGTTTAGTTATTAGTTAGCAAAGACTATAACAATGTTACAATATTTCATAAGAAAAGAAAACATAAGAAAATAATTCCTGGGACGAGATCGCAACTATGTTTTTTTTCGATGAACAAGCTGGCATGCAGTCGAACAGTTTGTATGTTTTTATGGATCCCGAAGGCCGTTCTTTATGTGATAAGATTTTCAGTCGCAACATTTCTTACTGCTTACTTTGTAATAGTTGCCGAAATAATATTCTAGCTATAGTCATGAAACTTAAGAAGTATATGTTCGAAGATCTTGAGCATTGGTACCCATAAACATGGATCTAGCTGCTTGGGGGAAAAAAAAACCTTCCCTCTCTCCTAAGTTTAAATCATGTCTCGATGTCGTGGTCTCTCAGCGATATTGTGTTTTAGGAATGGTTAACAATATAATTATTAGCAATTTAGCAGTGTCGTAGCTGAGTTAACGGATGTCATGTGTGAAAAATTATACAATAACTAAATGTGATGATCAAAAATATATTAGACCAACTATGAAAACAAAAAACATAGTATTTTGATAATCTATCTTAAGTTAACAAATATTAACAATATAAGATTGTATAACGGTAACAAATTTTTATTGGAAGTGAATTTTGAGGTCCTAAATATATAACGGAGGATATACTTTGAGGCCCATAAAAATTTGAGGCCTTGTGCAATAGCACGTCTCACACACCCTCGTATACTGCAATTTAGCATTGTCATAAGAGTAGATTAGGTGATTTCCTCCATCATAGAGCGATTGGATTTGATTTCAAATCCAGTATTTGCTTGTAGTAATTATGTATAATTTCTGTCTCTAGTTCATTTCAAAAGTTATTGTTTTTCTAAAATTACGTCCTTGTAAAAATAGTCATGGGGATAAAAAAAACCAATAATTATAAATATCGCAGTCATGTTATTATCAGCTAAGTACTGCCTATATATTAACAAAACATAGATATTATCTAAGATACAAGAATGTTAGATCTCAACATAAATTCCTTAATTTATTCAAAACAAGAGAGGTTTATGTACTTGTGTGCAAGTTTCAGGCCACGAACTCGGATTTTTTCAATTGTTGGCCACCAAGAAATTCTTGGTTGTCGACTAAGAATGATTAGGTTTGTGGGGAGCTTATTAGCATGCACATGACATGTGTAATTATGGAAATATTTAGCCCCTTTAAAATACTAAAACAAATATTATACAAACATCCTAGTCACTAAACTTTCCCTAGGGGGAATGTATACATGTATATTTGTTGATTAAATATGCGTGTCAGTGTGTGCAAGTGTGTGAATTGAATATGCGTAATAGGTGTATTTTATGTCAGTTTCTCTCTTTTTTTTCATTAAACCAATCACTTGCTAAGGCTGGACACAGTGGAAGAAAAATGATCGGTAAAGAATTGTGATCGACCGACTTTGAAGTCGGTCACACCCACTGTGTGACAATAAGCAAACATAGGTCGAGCTAAACAAAAAACAACTATCGGTCTAAAAATCGACCGATTGTGGTGCACACAAAGTTCCAAAATACGAGTATCTGTTTGATATTAAAAAAAATAATAATAAAAAAAATAAAAATAAATAAATAAATTAATTTGGTCAACGACTTTTGTAACTTGGTTGTGTCTGGTATCGGAGAGAGAAAGCTGATGTGGCATGAGATGACTCGGGTCACAACTGTGTCCAGCCTCTAACATGTCGAATGAACTTTGTGTGTGAATTTTGTGAGTGGTTTTAACATTTGTCAAAATATATTATGTACAAAAATCTAGCTGACTATGCACGATTGCCATTTGGCATATAGTTTCCATCATATAAAAATTATTTTAGAATAATTCATGTCTATCGTTAAGCTCTTCAAGAGTAAAATTATTTCCCAAAACTATATAACACAGATCTCGGGCTTGTGGGTTTGTTGGGAGGGGGCCAGCACACTTAGTCACGGTATTCCCTCCGCCTCTACATTGCAAGTCAAAGTAAAGGAGATTGCAGTTGAAAATAGGGGTCCATCTTTGAACTATCGATACATATATAATCTCGTCGCCTTCAAGTCAAACCTATCACGACATCATACGTATTTTAATGCAACTTGTGTGAAATTTTGTTACACCAACTTAAGGTTAAGTACAGAAAAAAAATCCCGTGATGGACTTTTGTTACACCAACTTTGCATTACACATTTAAAGAATAATTTGGATGATATTTGACATGATTATTAGGTCAAAGAAAATACAGTACATATTTAATGACACAAGGTATCTGTAATTATTATTAAGATTAAGTACAGAAAAAATCCCGTGATGTATTATCAACTTTTCCGAATGTTTATAACAAATGATATGCGTAATTTAACATTTAACAAACACTGTTTTTGGCATATTATCTCGAAGATGGGAGAAGGAAGGTTGAGGTGGTTCAGTCATGTAAGAAGGAGGCCACAAACAGCTCCAGTAAGAAGAGTCGAAGAGATTGTAGTAGATGGCGTGAGAAGAAAGCACTACAACAATCGGATGAACGGGCGAGGAGACTTTTGCCGGGGACGCGGAGTCCCCGGCGAAAGTCATTAAACGACAAAATTAAATTTGACGTGGCACATGAATACGCTGACCTGTTAGGGAAAATTCAACGAACACTTTCGGCGGGGACAAGTCCCCGACGAAAGTACGTTGGAAATTTAACAAACTTTGACCGGCTAGTCAAAATTCAACATAACCTTTCACCGGGGACGTGTCCCCGCAGAAAGTGTATTTCACTTTTACCAAAATTTGACCAAAGTCAAAAGAATGCTAATTGTTCCCGGGAAAATTCCCGCCAAAACTTGACGAAACAGAGTAGATATATAGCTATGGGAAAAACAAAAATATTAAATTTATAATGAATTAATATGGTTCTTAATTCGTGTTTGTTAATTGTGATATTGTTTCTTCAGTTTCATTCTTTAAGCATATGTAATTTAGTATTGGAAAAGGGGTGTTTGGACACCATAATCTGGTTAACTAAGAACATGGTCAGCTTTACATATCCAGCATGTGCTTTGATTAATAAAAATACTTGACAGATACATACGAATTAGTTAAACATACGTATTATTCCAACAACAACATCAACAACAACAACAACAACTGTTAGGAATTAGAAATTCCCGGTATTAAAGAGTCGGTCACCTCAAGTATATGTAATCGTTAGAAAGCTCGTAGTCGTAGTTCTTTTAAGTTAAGTAGTAATTTAGTTGAGTAACACCGTGGAGACTGGACGGGTCTTTACCCATTGTATGCCCGATCCACGCCCCAAAGTGTGGCGAGTTATGTAAGACTATAAATACTCTCTACCTTCCAAGGTAGAGTTGAAACTCATAATAATATCTTTCACTTTCTCTCTAAGTTCCCTAAACCTCTAACTTTCTCTAAATTCCATCTATATGCTACTTTGTGTTATGGTTTGATGTGTATGTGAAAAGTTAATATCTAACAATTGGTATCAAGATCCATGGTTTGATCATATCTTGCACATCTTTGGATTTATAGTGGTTTTTAGGTGGTTTTGAGTTTGAAAAGGTTTAGTGGTTTTGCATCATTTGGTTGATTTCGTGTGTTAAAGGTTGAATTTTGTTGGTACTTTTGTGTTTAGAATCATCAAAAGTGTTTAGGTTTTCATTTGGTAGCTTGAATCATCTTGGTTGGGTTGTTTTGGATTGAAAAGTGATGTTTATATGGTTTTCATGGTAGCGAGTTAGTTCACGGATAAGTTTTCTTCGTAGCGACTTGCTTCACAAAATTGTAGCGAGTTCTGTGGTTAAATCTAGCGACTTAGATCTAGCGACTTAAAGTACAAGTAGTGGACTCTCCACTCTGGTAGCGACTTAATGGTAGCGATTTGGTGCATGTGAGTTGCTCTTTAGCGACTTGCATTGTTGGCGACTGAGTAGCAATTCGCCAAAATTTGGTTAGCGACTTGGTTCTGTAGCAGTTACTACTTAGCGACTTCTTTCGCTCATAGCGACTTGGGATTCTAGCGACTTGGGCATGTCTAGCGAATTAGTTCCTAGCGACTTAGAGCTTTATCATCTAGCGACTTGAGTGATTGTTTACGGTTTTCTCTTGATTTAGTAAAATCCTTGAAAGAATCTATTTCCGGTTTAATCATTGAGTTATAAAATCCCGTATAATCTGTTAACATGTCTACCAACGTCCCTACTATCATCTCCATCATTGCCGAGGATGTACAAGCAATGGTTCGAGATACTCGCCCACCCATGCTTGATGTAACCGATTACGACTCTTGGGCTCAACGAATCGAGATCAGATTGCCTTGGAAAGGAAAATGGTGTCAATATTCTCAAATCCATTGATGAAGGACCATATCGAGTTGAAACAACTAGAGACATACTTGATACTAATGAAGATGGTACTCTATTTACGGTATGGATGGACCTAAGATGTATGATGAGCTTGATGATAAGGAGAAAAGAGATTTGATGCGATATCGGGCTTCAAACATTGTTCTTCAAGGTCTTCCTAAAGACATCTACAAGTCGATCAATCATAACATCAAGCAAAGGCGGGTTTGGGATAATGTTAAGATGCTTCTCTCGGTTCGTAACTAACTATGGAAGATGAGAATCCCAACTCTATGACGAATTTGAGCACTTCAAGATGAAACCGATGAGAGTGTCTATGAGTACTATGTGAGATTTCATAAGTTAGTGAATGACATGAGGAACATCATAATGACTATGCCTAACATTATTTCAACTCAAAGTTTGTGAACAACATGAATCCCGAATGGCACAAGTTTGTCACAATTGTAAAGCTCACTAAAGGACTCAAGAATACAAACTATGAGCAACTCTATGCCTTCCTCCTTGAGAATGAGAGACATGCTATGTTTGAAAATTGATTCTCAATCGGTTTAAAACCAACTGTGGAGAGACAAGTTCATCTAATGACTCAGCAACTTTCTACTCAAACATTGGAATCACAACCAAAGCATCACAAGTCATACCCTGGGTAATGGTAATCACAAACTCATTCCCGATCCTATGTTCAAACAAGGCGATCTTGATGCACGCTGGTAACATCATTGATCAACTAGCTCTACTCATTAGTCAAAACATGAATTCTCTCCCACAAACCAACAACAACCTCGAATCGCATCTAACCCACATAATCAAGCCATCAAGTTAAAGATGGAAGGATTGTGGTGCAACCAGTTCGGGAAAGACAGATGATCGGGGAAGGGGTGGTTTGGTAGAGGATATGTGGGCAATCGTAATCGAGGAAGGAATGGTAACCAAGGTCAAGCTAAGCCGATCAAATGCTATAAGCGTGGTGGTGAGGACACATTGCAAGGAACCGCACATCTCCAAAGCGTCCATGAATCGCCGATTACTTGTAGATAAGATATTACCGGCACAAGCTCGGGACAATGGTGTTGCGTTGGATGAAGAGGAATTGCTTTTTCTTCCGAGGGCAATGCCAAGACCTATGATGCGAGATGTGGATGAGCAGCCTATTCGTGAGATAGTCACAATCATCGAACGCCTTTCAAGTCGCCGACCGTGATGCATACGACTACGATGTAGATGATGGACCTCCGCACACACAATCTTTATGGCTAGCATCTCTCCAATGGTTTCTCCCAAGATCTCTTCTTCACCACAAGTGGCCCATCCAAGGACAAACTCATCTCGAGGTATTAAAGCTATCGATGATCTTGATGTGCAATGAGATGCATGACAAAGTACAACCAATCTGAAACTATTGAATCAAATATTGAAAATATGGGTAATATCAATATTGTCCCATACGATCAATACGTGAAACAAAGTGAAAGTGAAGTTGTACCAAGTGATGCATCTTCGCATCAACAATGACTATGTCTTTGATGAATACACCGCATGTGCTCTGATGATTCCATAATTTCAACTAAATGCCTATAAGGAACGTGTTGCAATTTATGAACAACGTGCTAAATTTGAGTTGACCACTCGTGAAAGCGTGAAATGGATGTCCAAGTGAGTACATGAATTAGAAAAAGTAAGTTTAGAGAAGAAGTATTGAAACAAGAATTAAATTCCTTGCAAGAAAAACTTTCTAAAGCAATAAGCAAAACAAGAACTTCAAGAAAATGTGAAAATGCTTAAGCAAGAATTTAATGCAAAGGAATCAAAACTCTTGAGAGATTTTCTAATCGAAAACTTTGAAAAACAAACTTGAAAACAAGTCTGTACATGCAAGGAAACACCATTCGATCGCTCACATGATCACGAAACATCGTGTCTTAAGCGATAAGCATAGCATTCCCTTGTAGAGGAACCAAATCCGGAGGTAATCAAAAGGCTAGAAATGCTCATAAGGTGCTTTATGATGGTAATGAAGTCCTTAAGCCTGGCGTAAACCTAGTTGCGTTGAGTGCCTTTGAGGAAGATAAGATTTTAAATGAAATCACTAGGAAAAGATGAATAAGAAGCAAGATGATCCCAAATGCAAAGAGAAAACATAATCTTCTCTCCTCATGATTACAAGAAGAAAACCTGGATTTCCTTGAACAAGTTTAAGCCTCGGACTTTGTTGACTCCGAACAAGTCTTCGGAAAATGGATTTAGATAAGCGAGTTTGAAAATATTGTAGAAACAAACCCTCCCTTCGGAAAATGCCAAGAGCAACTGTGTATCCCTAATACACCTATGCATCTTGTACCTAGAACAATTGCCACTAAAAGCAAGACATTAATTAGCCAATACGTTATATTCCAACTATTTGTTGATTTTGAGAAAACTTGCAAGAAAAGGATCACTCCCATTGGTATAATCAAGGTGAAAGAGGTTTTGAACAAATGAAAGAATGTTATTTAATCGAGGTCATGCCTTCTTTAAACTTCTAAAAGATCACTTTGAGAGTCTTAAAAAGGGGTAGAAGGCGATATTAAGGGTATGGAAAAGGAATTTGATGCAATGGTTCTTGAAGTTAGTGATTATGAGCGTGCACTAAAATATAATGAGATTGAGAGAAAGAACTTGCATACATTAAATGAGAATCTTATTACCGAATGTGTTGCTCAAGATGTGTTTTCATCGCTTCAAATTGCTCTATTAATGCTTCCAAATTTCATGAATTATCTCGCGCCTGAAAGTCTCCCATGATCGTGTCATTGAGCTTGAAAAACTAATTCTAAACTAAACGAGAAAATTGAACTGGATGATCACGACACGTTGGTTAAACATTTTTCTAAACTAGAAGTTGAGTATTTTAATTTACAACTAAAATATCAACATCTCAAAGAAAATGTCAAAACTTCAAATATCAAGACATCTTCGATGCTCCGAGTTTGATGCGAGTTTTCAAATTAACAAACGTGATGAGCAGATTCAAGCTCACCCAACACGATCGAAAGTTGAAAGCCCAAATCTCTCAATTAAAGGCCAAACGAACAATATGACAGCTCCCAAATGCCTCCTTCTTTAGATTCTCGAAATTCTCAAACGTTTCATCTTCAAAATCTAGTAAATGCTTTACAAAAGGAAAACGAAAGTTTTCTAGAAGAAAATGAAAAGGTTAAACGTCATTTCAATGAGTTGTTTGAATCAATTAAAGTCACTCAGAACAAAAACAACAAACAAATAACTTCATTGCAAAAGGAAATCGAGAATCAAGAGTCGTAAAAGGAAAATGCCAATGATCAATGAGGAGAATGTTGTATCTAAGGTTCACTCGGTAATAAATATGCTTTATCTCATGACATATGTCCCCTCATCTAAGGAACAACAAACTTGCCATTCAAACATATTTCTCATCCCTTAAGGATTGCTTAGAATGCTGCGTGAGATTGTTGAAGAGGATAAGCTAGAGAAACCTCATGATAATGCAATTGGACATGCATGCTTATATGCCAAACGATCTCAAGAAATCTTAGAATGTTTGATCACAATATGCCCAAAGACATTAGGTGAGAGAGTTAACCCTTGATTCCATGCTCAATGCCTAAGGCCAAACATGACATGCACTCGATTCCCAATGGTTTGAATGTGAGGAGTAGTGTACCATTGAGTAGTTCGATTTTAGATCCGTCAATGCTAGGAAAGAGAAATCAAATGTGCCGCCTAGGAGTACTAATCTCGGTACATCTAGCTTTATGAAAGTGAACCGTAGTGCACTGCATGTAGTTCGGATCCCACACATCTAAGCGGTGGTGCAAAGTAGTAAAACAAACTAATGTTCCCATTCCCTCTACGGGGAGTAATCGGTGACATTAAAGGGAGCAGTCAAAGTCTCAAGACAATACAAGGAATGATAGGACCTCTCAAGCTAAGAATGTGCCTTTGGAAGAAAGTAGAAGAACAATCTAGGAACCTTAAGTTTGAATCGAATAAAACGAATCGTGTTGATTCTAGTATTAGCCATAGGCGTCTCGTAATTAATTCAATTCGATACTATTTGCAAAACTTGTCTTGATGATTGCTTGAATTTCGCTTTCTAATCATGGTTGTGATGTCAATGTTTTGCCTAATGATGTTAATTGTCCAGCTTAATATTGTTAATGCTAAAATTCATGCTAAAAAGGCTAAAAGGCAAAAGCGAAAGAAAGTTAGAAAACAATGGAAACCCACAGGAAGAACATTGCAGAAAAGGTTTTTATTGGATACCGTTGGTCATAAGACCAATCGATAATGCCCACTAGAAAATGGATGCCTCTTGGTAGAACTATTCCCTTAAGAAGTGGTCACACTCGTAAGCAGGCTAATCTGACACTAGTATTGCATCTACTCACAATGATTCCATTATCTCACCGTCTAATATGAATGCTTCTATTTCGATGTGGGTGCTCCAGCTGTGCTACTAACCAAATGGAACCCATTCTTGCATGGGATCCCAATTATCCGCTATCCATTCTTATCATGTTCAACCGCGGATCGTTCAAATCGCTCTGTGGTACACGGACTCAGCCGCCAAGCATATATTTGGAGACCGGTCATGCTCATGAACTTCGTGAGCAAATTCATCGGACTCATTAGATTTGGTAATGATCATTTCGATGCTATAATGGGTTATGGAGATTATGTTGTTGGTAATAGTGTCATCTCAAGAGTGTATTATGTGGAAGGTTTAGGTCATAATCATTCTCTGTTGGTCAATTTCGTGATTACGATCTAGAAGTAGCCTTGAAAAACATACATGCTTTGTTAGAGATCTTAACGGTGAGGAACTGCTGAAAGGAACTCGTGGCTCAAACCTTTACACCATCTCTATCGATGACATGATGAGGGCATCTCCAATCGCTTGTTATCTAAGGCTTCAAAACAAAGTCATGGTTATGGCATCGTCGTCTCAATCACTTGAACTTGGCACCATCAACGATCTTTCCAAAGGACTTAGTTGTAGGTCTACCTAGACTAAAGTATGAAAAGGATCATCTTTGTTCACATGTCAATTGGGAAAAATCAAGATGTTTGCCCATAAATCCAAACCTACTAACTCATCACAAGTTCTTCATATGATTCATATGGATCTATGTGGACCAATGAGGTGCAGAATATCTTTGGGAAGAAATATGTGTTGGTTGTAGTTGATGATTACTCTAGATTCACAGGTCAAGTTCTTAAGGACAAAGGATGAAACACCGATATCATCATCAAACTCATCAAACATTTTGCAGTTTCGACTCAACAAAACCGCCGTAATTATCGAGCAGACAATGGGCCGAGTTTGTCAACAAACAACTTAGTGAATTCTATGAAAGCATTGGAATCGACCATCAAAGAAGTGTTCCACGAACCCCTCAACGAGCGGTGTAGTTGAAAGACGAAATCGTACTCTTGTTGAAGCACTAGAACAATCTTGATCTACTCAAAGGTTCAATGTTTCTCCGGGTGAAGCTATTGCACCGCATGCTACACACAAAATCGTTCCCTGATTCACACTACTCATGGAAAACTCCATATGAACTTGTCCACAACAAAAAACCTAATATATCTTCCCTTCGTGTGTTCGGTGCATTGTGCTATCCAACTAATGAGGGTCAAAACTTAGGCAAACTTAGGGCCAAAGCTGACATTGGAGTATTTGTAGGATATGCATCAAACAAAAGGGATACCGAATCTACAACAAAAGAACCCGAAATATCATGGAAACAATTCATGTTACGTTTGATGAGTGACGGTCAAATGGCTCTGGACACTCCATTTCGGGACCCGACTTCAAAGCAGTCCTATTGGTTCATCCCTTGTTCCAAACTCCTCTCAAGAAACGCCATATGTACCTCCATCCGAAGATGATGTAAAGAAATTGTTTGATCCAATGTTTGATGATCCGTATGAATCTACTAATAATGAGGTGTTGATCCTACAACAAGAGGATGCTCATATTCCGTGAATGATGTCAATCCATCGGTTTCAATATCCGTAAGTCAAAAGCACCTCTTGATCCTTGATCTCATCAACAAATCATCATTCTTCAAATGTACATCATGGAAATGTTTGCATCAATGATGAAGTTAATCCCTGCGACTCTCAAGATGCTCCATTTGAAAACATATTTGCTACTCACGAATCATCATGAACCATCTTCTTGTTCGATACTTGGTTCCTCAACAAATGCCACATGAACATCTCGAAAATGGACTCACGATCATCCATTAGACAACATCATTGGAAATCCTCTCGTCTGATCAACCCGGAAGCAACTCAACCGATGCCTTATGGTGCTTCTTCAACTCCGTACTATCTAAGATCGAACCAAAAGATGTTAAAGCGCTATGAATGAAGATACAATGCTATGCAAGATGAAATTCATGAGTTTGATCGTCTTGATGTATGGGAGTTAGTACTCCTCCAGACAATGATTATAGCCCTAAAATGGATCTTCAAAGTAAAACTTGATGAGCATGGTGATGTGTTGAAGAACAAGGCTCGATTAGTTGCTAAAGGATATCGTCAAGAGGAGGTATAGACTTTGAAGAATCTTTTGCTCCGCTTGCTCGAATCGAGGCAATCGAAATCTTTTGGCTAATGAAGAACATGGTGGTATATCGGATGGATGTAAAGGCGGCATTTGACGGAGATCTTAAAGAAGTCGCTCTCGTCGGTAACTGAAGGATTTGTGAATCAAGAGCATCCTACTCACGTTTATCATTTGAAGAAGGCTCTTTACGGTTTGAAGCAAGCTCCAGGCATGGTATGATACCTTTGTCAAAGTTTCTTCTATCAACCGGATTGACAAAGGAAGCGATTGATCCTACATTGTTCACCGTGAAGTCGGGCAAACATTTAACTCATGTTCAAATTTATGTCGTGACCCAATGGAATGTGATCGTTTTCTAATGAAATGAGTTCAAAATTTCAAATGTCAATGATGGGACAAATGTCATTTTTCTTGGGATTACAAATTTCACAAAGTCCGGAGGCATTTTCATAAATCAATCTAAATATACCTTGAGATTTTAAAGAAATTTGGATTTGATTCAAGTGACCTGTTGACACCCCATGATTGACCGAACCAAACTAGATGAGGACCTCTCGGGATCATGATTGACCAAACGAAATATCGGAGTATGATTGGATCACGATGTATCTCACTTGCTAGTAGACCGGACATTTTGCTCTCTGTGTGCATGTGTGCTAGATACGAGCTAAGCCTACTAAAAAGCACCTTGAAGCGATTAAGCGGGTCTTCGGTATCTCCAGGAACCATCAATATGGGACTATGGTACCGAAGGACACCGGTATGTCACTAACGACCTATCTGAGATCTTGATCATGCGAGTTGTCAAGATACACGTCGATACGTCGGAGGTGCTCGGTTTTGGGTGATAAGCTTGTGGTGGTCTTCAAAAAGCAAATGAGTACTTATATTTCCTCTACAGTAGGTGAATACATAGCCATGTCATCTTGTTGTGCTCAAATCTTATGGATGAGATCTCAATTATCGACTATGGCTTTGAATTCAACAAAATCCCTCTGTCTCGTGATAATAAAGTGCTATTGCTCTCTCATGCAACAACGTTCAACACTCAAGAGCAAAGCATATCGACATTCGACATCATTTCATCGGGGAACAAGTGGAAAAGGTGTGGTGGAACTATATTTTGTGAGGTCCGAATATCGGTTAGCGGACATCTTCACCAAAGCTCTTCCAAGAGAGCGTTTGAGTTTATTCTTCCACGTCTTGGTTTGAAAAGCCTTCAACGAAACTCTCAAACGTCTTCGGGAGGAAGGCGAGGAGTAAAGGTCTTTCTTCATCTATCTCTTGTAAATAGTTATTCGAAAAACAAAATAGAAAAATATTAAACTCTCAAAATCCATAAAAATTTGAAAATTGAAAATTCTTCAAAATTATTGTCATTTTTGTCATGTTTCTTCCGGTTCGATAATATCTACGGTCTTTGTCTTTGTCATTCAAAGAATGACACGGGACTTTAGATGTTGTTCAATTCTTTAAAAAAAAAAAAAAAAAAAAAAAAAAAATTTGGGAGAAAGAGAAATGGTTTATTGTCATCTTGAGCAATAACCGGTTTAAAAGAAAGAAACGAGCCATGTTTCACCATGTTTTCAAATTCCATGCTCGATTCTATGAACATTTATCTGCTGAAAACCAAATGCTTTGAAAAATAACTCGATCTCTATTTTGATAATCATCGGACTTATTTGTCAAAATCTCTATCTCTCAATCAACAACCTATGTCATTGATTGAGGGAGAATGATGTCAATTAAATTAAAAGTTATTTAGCATTAAAATTGTTTTCAAAAGATGTACATGCATGTTTTATAAATGGAGTGTAAAGTCTTAAAATCCGATCCTTATCGGTTCAAACGCTTTCACAATCAAGTCACATTAGCCTTAAAGCTTTCAAATCAATTTAAATCTATACGAGATCACAAATCTCAAATGTTTTGACAATTGTGATCGGGGAGAATGTGTGATTTAAATTGGATTTAGGCGATAATTCGGTAAATGGTTTCATAAGAATGTACATGTCATCCTTCTCACATGTGACAAGCGATTTTAATTTTTCAATGCACATGTTGAGGGGAGCATCTATCTTAAACCTTTGATTTGAAACGTGATCATTCATCCTAATGTGCAGGTTCCTCTAGTATGTGCAAAACTCTTTTCAAACCTCGAGGCACATATTGAGGGGAGCAAATTTATGAAACCTCATCCTTCCGAAATGCTATACCCACTTGATCCGTTGAGGAAGTGATGTTGATATCTTTAGAAAATGGTAATCAAAAGAAGTTAATTCTTTCTCTTGCCTCCAGTGTGCAAAACATTTTCAAATACTTGATGCACATGTTGAGGGGAAAAATATCAAAAACAATTCGGTACAAAATGCTTTGATAATACATCACAAGTATCTGAATTGATCTTGAAATGGTTTCTATTGGATCCTATGGCGGATGAACAATACCAAATAGACCGACCAACTTTACTTTAATTACGGTGATATAAGGATGATAAGGTTAGGTATTGTTTCCCATGATCCGCCATTCTACCGAGTTCCACTAGTTAGTGTAGAAGTCCTTAGGTATGATGATAAAGGAGAAAAATGAGATAAGGAAGAGTGGGACTAAGGCCGAGCTAGTCTTGGAATAAACCCAACAAGGTTCTAGCTATGAAGTCTCGGTAAGCCTTGAAGGGGTTGAAGAATTAAAAGAATTGAATGAGAAAAGGGTGAAAACAAATAGCCCTCCATTTATTCAACCTTAGGCGAAAACCGGGTTCACTTCATATGCTATCGATGGTAACATCGGTATTGAAGACAAGGCGTCATGGACCCGGTGGCGCCTGCACTTCACCTTCCCAAACCACTCAAGTTCCTCTTAAAAGGGCTTGTTTAATTCTCACGGGAACCAACATTATCTATCGACTTTCTCTTAGAGATGGTTGATATTGAAGAAGAGACCCTATCCTAGTCTCCGTTATAGGATCCAAATATGCACAAATTGAGTCTAGAGCCACGAGATCATCAATAAATCTCATTAGGACACCTTCAATGAAGACTCTCTATTTCACACAATGTGGAAAGAGATTATATCTTGAGTCCCACGCATTATCCTTGTGGTATTGCGAACATCGAGTGATGTGTTTACACATTCACAATGAAGATGGAAAGCCTTCGAGCCAACATCAAACAAGCTCTGGTAGGTGGCATGTGAGATCTATTATATAGATCAACCGTGTGACATCTCTTGAATCAATCACAGTTCGAGTTATCTTTAAGCATATGTAATTTAGTATTGGAAAAATTATTGGTTCACTCACTCAAGGTCTTCTTTGAGATGTTCGGTTTGAGAACGGCTAGAACATTGAAAACCACTGTCAAGGAGATTGGATCACCATCAATTCAACTAAAGTGATCAAAGACACTTCGTGCGATTTGTTGCTAATGTTGTATGCGTCGCCCGACGTTTACATCGAATGAAGCGGTCAATCCACGACCGCATGCTCACTTGATTCATCTCAAAAAAATCATGATTAGTGCATCAATGACTCGATATTCTCACTCCATGCTACGCTTTTAGATGCCAATATCATGAATCAACTAATGCTTCCGCTACTATTAAGATATCATGATCAACGGTCCCAAAGTCACAACATCACAAAATACCAACACCAAAAGGATATGTCGAACTACAATCTCCAAAGATGGCTCAAACTTATCATCACGTGGATCGGAAAAGACCTCCACTTGGAATAACCAAACATGCAAAGTGAAGAATCAATGACTACGAGCTCGGACAACAACAACAAGATCAATACTACTACATGTTTGAGGTGACCTCCTTAGAGAGATTTTCCATGTCACCTCAACGTTAAAAGCTCGTAGTCGTAGTTCTTTTAAGTTAAGTAGTAATTTAGTTGATCCGTGGAGGACGGACGACCCATGCGTGCACGATCGTCCCCAAAGTGTGGCGAGTTATGTAAGACTATAAATACTCTTTCCATTTCAAGTCTTGCTTTCACTTTCTCAAAGTTCCCTAAACGTTAACTTTCTTGAATTCCATCTATATGCTACATGGTTTTTGTGATTCTAACAACAACAACAACAACAACTACAAGCAACAACAACAACTACTACTACATACGTTTATCCTAAGAACTTTCCGATCATGGCGTCGTGAATCCTTGCCATTTCAAGTCTTGCCTCCAAGCGTTACTCTTGTCTCTAGCACATGCTTTTGTGATTCTAGCAAGTTTATCCTAAGAACTTTTCAACCTCTGTTGGTGCGGATCCAAACCTTGAGATTGTTCTTAAGTACTCGTCAAATTCACTCTACCACATAAAATATCCGCACCCATTATCTTCTTTTCTCGAACATTACATAATAAGAAAATTATAATAGATTACAACCCAATTATTTGTATATTTACATAAATAAGAAATATATGATTGTTCACCTTTGACAGAGGACATGCATAATATTGTCGTCCAGATGAATATTCTCTATGTGATGTTCTTAATCTTATATTTCCTGCTCCACAAGAACACATAAAATGATTAAATGGCTCCATCACAGGTTTTGATATTTGTGTGAAGATAAGAGGTTGTGAGGTTGAGTGGTTTTGAGGATAAGAGGTTGTGAAATTCGTGTAAAGATAAAAGAACTATATAATATGTTTGTCATATTGGTAGAAAGTTTTGGCGCTATTTTTTTGGTGGGAATTTTTGGCGCCATTTTTTGCGAGGAAGTTGAGACCGATGAACAACCAAAGAATTTGGACCTATGTAATAATAATAATAATAATAATAATAATAATAATAATAATAATAATAATAATAATAATAATAATAATAATAATAATAATAATAATAATAATAATAATAATAATAAATAAATAAATAATAATAAAAAAATAATAATAATAATAATAATAATAATAATAATAATAATAATAATAATAATAATAATAATAATAATAATAATAATAATAATAATGTATTGATGTATTGATGTATTGATGTATATAAATAATAATAATAATTTATATATATTGATGCATTGATGTATACAAATTCTGAATTTAACATGATACGTATACCATAGCACCTATACTTGGTCATTTAACATGATACGTATACCATAGCACCTATACTTGGTCATTTAACATGATACGTATACCATAGCACCTATACTTGGTCATTTAACATGATACGTATACCATAGCACCTATATTCGGCCGTTTAATATGATACGTATACCATAGCACCTATACTCGGCCGTTTAACATGATACGTATACCATATCACCTATACTTGGTCGTTTAACATGATACGTATACCATAGCACCTATACTTGGTCTTTTAACATGATACGTATACCATAGCACCTATAGTTGGTCTTTTAACATGATACGTATACCATAGCACCTATACTTGGTCTTTAACATGATACGTATACCATAGCACCTATACTTGGTCTTTTAACATGATACGTATACCATAGCACCAATAGTTGGTCTTTTAACATGATACGTTTACCATATCACCTATACTTGGTCGTTTACCATGATACGTATACCAATAGCACCTATACTTGGTCATTTAACATGATACGTATACCATAGCACATATACTCGACCGTTTAACATGATACGTATACCATAGCACCTATACTTGGTCTTTTAACATGATACGTATACCATATCATTATCACCTATACTTGGTCGTTTAACATGATACGTATACCATAGCACCTATACTTGGTCTTTTAACATGATATGTATACCATAGCACCTATAGTTGTTCTTTTAACATGATATGTATACCATATCACCTATACTTTGTCGTTTAACATGATATGTATACCATAGCACCTATTCTTGGTCGTTTAACATGATACGTATACCATAGCACCTATACTTGGTCGTTTAACATGATAGATATACCATAGCACCTATACTTGATCTTTTAACATATACGTATATCATAGCACCTATAGTTGGTCTTTTAACATGATATGTAAACCATGTTACCTATACTTAGTCGTTTAACATGATATGTATACTAAAAGCACCTATACTTGGTCATTTAACATGATACGTATACCATAGCACCTATACTCGGCCGTTTAACATGATACGTATACCATAGCACCTATACTCGGCCGTTTAACATGATACGTATACCATAGCACCTATACTCGGCCGTTTAACATGATACGTATACCATATCACCTATACTTGGTCGTTTAACATGATACGTATACCATAGCACCTATACTTTGTCTTTTAACATAATACGTATACCATAGCACCTATAGTTTGTCTTTTAACATGATACGTATACCATATCACCTATGCTTGGTCGTTTAACATGATACGTATACCATAGCACCTATACTTGGTCGTTTAACAGGATACGTATACCATAGCACCTATACTTGGTCGTTTAACATGATACGTATACCATAGCACCTATACTTGGTCTTTTAACATGATACGTATACCATAGCACCAATAGTTGGTCTTTTAACATGATACGTATACAATATCACCTATACTTGGTCGTTTAACATGATAAGTATACCAATAGCACCTATACTTGGTCATTTAACATGATACGTATACCATAGCACATATACTCGGCCGTTTAACATGATATGTATACCATAGCACCTATACTTGGTCTTTTAACATGATACGTATACCATATCATTATCACCTATACTTGGTCGTTTAACATGATACGTATACCATAGCACCTATACTTGGTCTTTTAACATGATATGTATTCCATAGCACCTATAGTTGTTCTTTTAACATGATACGTATACCATATCACCTATACTTTGTCGTTTAACATGATATGTATACCATAGCACCTATACTTGGTCGTTTAACATGATACGTATACCATAGCACCTATAATTGGTCGTTTAACATGATACATATACCATAGAACCTATACTTGATCTTTTAACATGATATGTATACCATAGCACCTATAGTTGGTCTTTTAACATGATCCGTATACCATATCACCTATACTTAGTCGTTTAACATGATACGTATACTAATAGCACCTATACTTGGTCATTTAACATGATACGTATACCATAGCACCTATACTCGGCCGTTTAACATGATACGTATACCATAGCACCTATACATGGTCTTTTAACATGATATGTATACCATAGCACCTATAGTTGGTCGTTTAACATGATACGTATACCAATAGCACCTATACTTGGTCATTTAACATGATACGTATACCATAGCACCTATACTCGGCCGTTTAACATGATACGTATACCAATAGCACCTATACTTGGTCATTTAACATGATACGTATACCATAGCACCTATACTCGGCCGTTTAACATGATACGTATACCATAACATCTATACTCGACCGTTTAACATGATACGTATGCCATAGCACCTATACTCGGCCGTTTAACATGATACGTATACCATAGCACCTATACTCGGCCGTTTAACGTGATACGTATACCATAGCACCTATAGTTGGTCGTTTAACATGATACGTATATCATAGCACCTATAGTTGGTCGTTTAACATGATACGTATACCAATAGTACCTATACTTGGCCGTTTAACATGATACGTATACCATAGCACCTATACTCGGCCGTTTAACATGATACGTATACCATAGCACCTATAGTTGGTCGTTTAGCATGATACGTATACCGTAGCACCTATAGTTGGTCGTTTAACATGATACGTATACCAATAGTACCTATACTTGGTCGTTTAACATGATATGTATACCATAGCATCAATACTTGGTCGTTTAACATGATACGTATACCATAGCACCTATACTTGGTCGATTAACATGATACGTATACCATAGAAAATTTTTAGGTTAAATTTAAATTGATTTGTTATTAATTTTAGTTATTGAAAATGATAATAAAGATTGTTTTTAATATGAAAATTGATTAAAAGCACCTTTTGCCGGGACATGTCCCCGGGGAAACTTTTCACGATTTTTTTATTTTTCCCTCTCATCTTTTTACTTTATCCCGCCATAAACTTCCCCGGGGACAAGTCCCCGGCAAAAGTCTTGCTAGAAGACAAGCAAAGTGTTCGCCGGTGACTTGTCCCCGACGAAAACTAATCGTAAAATCACCTCAATTATTAACCAGATCTGCTTTCACAAATGAGATAAAAACAAAAAAAAACCCACGCTGCTCCACCTCCTTCATCTTCATCTTCATAGCACCACCTCCATCACCGCACCACCTCCACCACCACTACATCACCACGCGCACCTCCACCACCACTACTTCACCGCGCGCACCACCACACTCGCAGCATTGATATTTTCTTCTGGGAAGATGGTGAGTTTTCATTTTGACGCAATATTGTATATCAATCACAGCCGAGGCCACCACACTCTTATACCCATTGTTTGGCTGTTATGTAATCTTTTTAGTTGTGTTTTAGTGTTTGAAATTGTGGTTTGTAAGTGATTATTATCTGATATGGGGTGATTCAAATTGGGTTTTGGTTATTCATGATAACGTTATCGTCCTTTTGTACTTGTGATGATTTGTCGTGATTACGGTGTTTGATGTGGTCATGGGCGTTTAGTAGTGTCTGATTTTGGTGTTTGGAGTTTTGAAAGGGGGTGTTTGGTATTGTGGTTTGTAAGTGATTATAATGTGATATAATGAAAGATTTGTAGTTGTGATAATAATAATAAAGAGATAATCAGCCATTCAAAGCCGTATTAATGAATGTTGTGATGATAAAAGTATATGATTTATGTACTTGTGATAAACGGGTAATTAGATGATCGAGTGGTTGCAAGTTTTGGTTTTTGTTAAAAAATTATCTAACTAATGAGATAATCGTATTACGTTCTATTGCAACTGCATAACAATTGATTTTGAGAACCAATCATTTGAAACAACTAGATAAGGAGATTGTTTTCTTAGTATACTTAAGACACTAGAAAGTATAAATTGATTACTCGCAAGTGCAAACGTGTTCTAAAGATAGTAATCACTTGTATATAATTGTAACCTTTTAATATGTGCTTTGCTTTTATACTTGTAGGAATATAGTGTCTACTGTCAGTCTAGAGTGCAAATTGGATTTGAAGGCCATCGCATTACATGCTCGAAATGCAGAATACAATCCAAAGGTATGCTGCAATTATTAATATTATTACCGTAAGCCAGATAGGATAGGATTCAGGCTTGTGGTTATTATTATTTTGTTCTCAAAAAAATTATCTTTTGGGTTTCTAATGTCACATATTATTGAAATACGAATCCTGAATGTTTGCATTATATAATCTGATTTCAAAATTATTCTAATTCTTTCATTAATGAATATGTGATTTTAGAATCTGATATCCTTCCTCCCGTTAATGGCATCCGTATATATGATTGTTCTTTTTGTGTACTGCACCCGAGGCCAAGCCGCGACCACACCGAGACCACAACCGAGACCAAAAGGTAAGATATGTCGTTGAGTATTTTAAATAGTTTAGGGTTTTAGGTAATGAGAACTATCCAAGCATCGGGTATCAAAAAGACCCTTTAAACCATTAGGGTTGAATTGGTCATTTTAACAATTAGGGTAGGAGAGTAGGATGGTGGATTTTGGGACCTAAACCAAGATCTTGGAAGTGTGTTGGGGTCCACCCCTTTCATGTGTAATAGCACTTTAACTAGGTTAATGAGATCATGTTGTTTCATCTGCTTGTGATACAAAAGATTTGATCATGTTTGCTTACAACTTTTTGAACAGTGTGTCTAGTGTTGAGGGTTGGTGAAAACATGAGAATGGTATTAGTGTGTCTAGTTAAAGTGCTATTACACCATTTCTCGACATCATTTCATTCTCCTTTTTACAATGATCTTCCCAAAAACTCACCAACAATTCTCTCCTATATTATCAAACAACAAAAATGAAGTTAGCGGCGGTGACACGTGGCCTCCGATGGTTCTGGCAAGGAGGTACACGGTTTCTTGGTCCGATGAATCACAGAAAGTGTCTGACCCATTTCTTATTACGGTTTGTTATGGTTACACGATGATGAGGTTGAATCTTGAAGGGTAGAAAGGTGGTGCAAAGGGTTTAGCTTGCTTTTAGAGTTCATAAGCGCAGTATGTTTGTGTGTTTTTTGGTGTGAAACTCTGTGTGTGTGTGAGAGAGAGAGAGGTCAGAGATGATAAGAAGAGAGATGAAAGGGTTGGTAATGATAGTGATGGAATGGTGGCGAGAGATATGAAAGGGTTTGTGAGGGTGCCTCATTAACCCCACTTCACTCGGCACCATTCCAGCACTATCATTACAAACCGTTTCATCTCTCTTCTTATCGTCTCTGCTCTCTCTCTCTCACACACACACACAGAGTTTCAAACCAAAAAACACACACTAAAAACTCACACACAGTTATGAACTCTCAAAGCAAGCTAAACCCTTTTGCACCACCTTTCTACCCTTCAAGATTCAACCTCATCATCATGTAACCATAACAAACCAGAATAAGAAATGGGTCAGACACTTTCTTGTATCTATCGGACCAAGAAACCATGTACCTCGCCAGAACCATCGGGAAGCCACGTGTCACCGCCGCTAACTTCATTTTTGTTGTTTGATAATATAGGAGAGAATTTTGGTGAGTTTTGGGAAGATCATTGTAAAAAGGAGAATGAAATGATGTCGGAAATGGTGTAATAGCACTTAACTAGACACACTAACACCATTCTCATGTTTTCACCAACCCTCAACCCTAGACACACTGTTCAAAAAGTCATAAGCAAACATGATCAAATCTTTTGTATCACAAGCAGATGAAACAACATGATCTCATTAACCTAGTTAAAGTGCTATTACAATGAAAAGGGGTGGACCCCAACACCCTGCCAAGATCTTGGTTTAGGTCCTAAAATCCACCATCCTACCCTCCTACCTTAATTGTTAAAATCACCAATTCAACCCTAATGGTTTAAAGGGTCTTTTTGATACCCGATGCTTGGATAGTTCTCATTACCTAAAACCCTAAACTATTTAAAATACGCAGGTTAAGCTTTGGACAAACCCAAAGAAGCAGAAGATATCGGAAGTCAACTGACAAAACCGCCTGGTGAACACGAGTTCGAGCCTTATGTGTTAGGATATGTTTGTAAAGAATAACATGGTTAGGATTCCCGCTAAATGGATTATACATATAGTTTTTGACCATTTGCGGATAGGAAGCTTATGTATAGTTTTGGACCATTGGGGATTTTAGAAACACATGACTATGTTACCGATTGATGGTTATATATGATATTATGTTTAGCGAATTTGTGTTGTTGTAGCATAAAATAGGTTCTGAAAACAGGTTGTTACATTGTAGATTTTTCCTAAAAATTGAAATTACCATTTTGCGCAATTTTACGCTAAATGGTCAAAGGCTTTCCACGGGACATATCCTCGTGAAAGAGTTATAGATAATCTTATTTTGCCATTTTCCCGGGGACATGTCCACGGCAAAAGTGAAAAGCCACGTTAGACGTGCTTGACCACAGAAAATGGTCATGGGACCCACATGTCCCCGGTAAAAGTGGGATTTAGTCCCCGGGGAAAGTATTCCCGAGAGGGTATTGCCAGGGACTTTCGCCGAGGACATGTCCCTGGGGAAAGGCTTCGTAGGGGACATGTCCCCGGCGAAATCCCTGATATTTCCGTGAAAGCCCACATTGTTGTAGTGAGGGGTAGACCCAAACCCAGGTGGGAAGATAGAATTAAGCTCGACTTGAAGGAGCTTCTCTTGTCCGAGGACATGATCTCAGATAGGAAGGCGTGGAGAGATAGAATTAGGATCTCCAGGTTGTCCAGGCTTGTTGTTTTAGTCTAGGAGCTTTGTGGGTTTTTGCCTGCTTTAGGTGTTAGGCTTTTGGCGTCTCTTTGTTGCCCTGCCTTTGCGTTCTTGGTTTTGGTGCCTCATTTTTGATTTGCCGTAGCTTTAGGCCCGGTGCGTTGCTTTTCTTTGTGTCTTTGTGTCTGTGTTGCCCCCTTTTATTTGCTTGTTTTCTTGCCCTGCGTTCTGGTTTTGGTGCCTCCTTTTTGCTTCGCCCTAGTTTTGCCCCCCTGCGTTGTTTTGTTTTGCTCTGTGTTGCCCTTAGGTTTGTCTCTTTTTTGTGCCTTGGCCCTTTATGTTTGAGCTTTGATTTTGTGCCCTTTTTGTGCGTGCCTTTCTTCGGGTTTCTTGTTTTGTGTCTGCTTTGTGGTATTTGTTGCTTGCTTTGCTTCTTTTGCTTGATCCCTTTTTCCTTCTCTTGCATGTTGTTTACTGGCTGTTGCCCTCCCCCCTCTTTTCTTTTATTTCTCACTCGCACACCTGCACTTTCCGGAGGTCTCGTTGGAAGCAGTCTCTCTACTCCCGGGTCTACCCTGGGATTAGGGGTATGATCTGTCTACATTTTACCTCCCCATACCCTGCCCTGGCGGGATTGGGTTTGTTGTTGTTGTGTGTTTTGGCATAAACCTATACTTTATTGATAGCAACGTCTTACAAGGTTATAAACTGAATTTTTTTTTAAAGAAGTACACGTTTTTTATATTTCGTTTATTAATTGGTTTTAAGTACGATTTCGTCGATTTGTATGAGAATGTTGATAATATAGAAACATGCTTAACAAGTGACAAAAAGAGTCGCCAATATTTGTATGTGCACGATCGTCTTCATGCACAACTTTTTTCATCATGTTTTTAGTAAAGTATTTATAAAAAGTTAATAATTATAGGGAAGAGATCCGGTAAGAAGAAAAAACTAAAATGAGAAGAATAAGAATGATTTCTAACCACATATTTTTAAAGGAAATGAGAAATTTAAGGGGAAATGCACCTAATTTTGTATGTGCATCTAAAATGTGTGGCTGTGGTTTCTTCTTATCATTCTCATTTTAATTTTTCTTCTTATTTGATCCTAACTCTACATAGTAATATACTTTCGTCTGAAAGTGTTTAAAATTGCCAACTACATATTGTTGAAGAAAAAATATGTACCAAAGAAGACTACAGATTATTGATGAAATCTGGGGCATCAATATTTTCTTTTACAAGTTAAACAACTTTATAGTTTATACTTACAGGTTCTCTTGCGAGTGGCTGTAATGCTTCATTTACTGTCCTTGCTAAAAAAAACGACCCTCTAGTGCTTAACGATTATCGTCCCATCAGTATTATTGGTTGCACTTATAAGGTTATTTCGAAGATCCTTGCTTTGAGATTAGCCAAGGTCATTCATAAATTAATTAGTATGAATCAAACAGCCTTCCTTGCCAGACGAGAAATTTTGGACGGTGCTCTTATGGCAAACGAGATTGTTAACTTTGCTAAGCGTGAGGGAGCACAGTTACTATTATTTAAAGTGGATTTTGAAAAGGCTTTTGATAGTGCGAATTGGAGGTTTCTTCAAGATGTAATGAATCAAATGGGATTTGGATCTAAATGGTGCAATTGGATCAATACTTGCTTAGCTTCGGCAACCGTGTCGGTTTTGATTAACGGGTCTCCGACAAAGGAATTTGGGATGGAGCGGGGCCTTAGGCAAGGTGACCCACTCTCTCCTTTCCTTTTCCTAATAGTGGTTGAAGCGTTGCAAGTTTTGATCTTGGAAGCTTGTAGTAGAAGACTTTACAATGGAGTTTCTCTTGCTAGTGATGGCTCAAACATATCTCTTTTTCAATACGCGGACGATGCTCTTTTTTTTGGTGAATGGTCGAGTTTTAATGCCACCAACTTGGTTAGATTATTAAAATGCTTTCAAGATGCATCGGGTCTAAAAGTTAACCTTTCAAAGAGTCGGATATATGGTGTTGGTGTCCCTATTTTAGAGTGTCGAAAACTAGAAGGGGGGTTGAATAGTTTACCAATTAAAAACTTTGTTTTGAAACTTATTGAAAGATCAATTGATATTGATCTTAGATATGTTAGTGAATAGTAATCAACAATATATAAAGAGTAGATAAGGAAAGAAACAATCAAACCATAACAAGTTGTTTATAGTGGTTCAGTCTACAAGGACTCTTTTTCCTTGCCCTACTCCACTCCCCGAGTCTCACACTCGAGAGTTTAACTTCACTAGTCAACAAGCACCTTTCACCGGCGGAGAAACCTTTACACTTCGCTTACACACTATTTCCGACACTAAGCTAGATGTCGAGTTCTTTTCAAGGGTACAACCACTCCCACACATAATGTATTTTAAGGACTAAAATACTAACCACTCACACTCACAAGATTATGATGGTTTGGTACAACAATGATGTATGAATCAACACAAGATCATACAACAACAAACAAACAAGACTTCCAACTTCTTGTTGAAGCTTGAATGTATCTTGATCTTCTTTGCTACAAAAGAGATCACTAATATGATATGAAACTGATTTAGAAATGTTAGAGAGAAGGAATGTATGAGAATATGATAGAAAGGAATGAAAAACAACTTGGTTTGGCTTTGCTATTTTTAGCCAAAATGTTCAGCAAGCACCACGGACCATGGAACCCTCAAAAGGGTTCCGCCCGTGTTAATTTTTGGTACTGCCGAGGTCTGACAGCAAGATCACAAAATCTTACCAAAGTCAACCATATCTATCCAAGATTGTGTAAGATATGTAGAGTCTAAATCTACACAAAGTATCTAGTAAAATCTTCTAAGGATTTCAATGATGCACCACATGATGTCATGTGTTTGTTTTTCTATTTTTAGAAATATGTTAAAATGTAAATACATATGTAATGTTTTGTTTTAAGAAACCAAAAAATTCTTGAACTAAAACTACTATCATACATTATGGTTTAGAGTCATATCAAGATATTATTAATCACAATGTAAATGCTTGAGTGATGAAGATATTATTTGAAAAAGCTTGTTTTAATATTTATTAAACTTGACAATCTTTAAGCTTTATAAAAATTAAATTTACTTTTGTCGTTAACAAAACTTAGGTAAAGATCAAAAATATAAATAACGTTTAATGACGATATTTGTATTAACAATCTCACCCTTTTTGTTGAGGACAAAACATAAATTTTATTTTTATAAAAGATGTAAAGATTGTACAAGATTTATAAAAATATTAGTTTTAGAACTTGAAAGATAAAGATGATAATGCATGTATGTCCAATTTAGGCATGATGTTGACTTTTTTTCAGAAAGTCTATGTATGCAGTTGACTTTTTAGAAAGTCAAGGTATTCATTAGTTGAAGCATGATGTTTGACTTTTCAGAAAGTCAAAGTATGCAGTTGACTTTTTCAGAAAGTCAAAATATAACCAAGTTCTATATAATTCTCCCCCTTTTTGTCTCAACAAAAAGAAGATGCGAGGCGGAATGTGTAATGAGCCCGAGTCATTATCTCCCCCTTGACCAATGCTTCCCCTAAATTGGGTGCCAAGAGAAAGATACATGGATTGTTAAAAAGCTACAAAAAAATTGTTAGTAATAAGCATCATCACAAGCATTTCGAAACACCATGTAACAATCCACAACCATATAAGAAACACCATTCATTTGTTAAAATTTTTCATGATTTAAGAATCATGAAAAGGGAACACAATGAAGTGTTAGTATAATAATAAAATCCTAGAAAAAAAATGCTTAAAGAAAATAAGCTAAGACCCTCCTATTGAGGTGGTGGATGAGCAAGAGCATTGATGCGCTCTAGGATGTGATTGAGGATGAACCTCATTTCATCTTGAAGCTCATGGACCATCACCCGGGTCCTTTCGGTTATTTGGGCGGTACGCTCACAATTGGAGCAACCATGTCTAGGGGGTAGTATGGTTCATGGTTTTGTGGTGGTGGAATGGTGGAGGTGTTGGAGTTGGTGTTTGAAATGGTGATTATGGAGGCTAGCAAAGCACTTTACATTTGCATAGCATCACTAAGATGAGAATCCACCTTATTTGAAAATTGGTGGAGATGATGGAGTTCGGCTTGAATTTCTTCTTTGGTGGGGTGATCTTCCCACATGGATTCCTCAATGTCCTCTATATGAGGAGAAATTGATGTAGGAAGTGGTTGATCCCCATACAAAGGACCATGGATTTTCTTGTGGATGGGATGGAAAAGAAGAGGTCTTGGCCCTAACGGGGCATTTGGGTCAAAAGATGGTCTGGAGACTCATGAGCTATACGCTCAATTGTACCAAAATATGGTGTGGATGATTGAGCCTAGGAGGCAAGTCCTCCAAGTCTTCCAAAAATGGATTTGGAGATGTAGGTGGTGTAGAGAATAACTCTAATAGGATAAGTGTTGGAGATTTTGGAGGTGATGGTGATTTGGATGTTTGGATAGGAGATGGTGGTGGTGAACTAGGAATCTTTGTTGGTTGTGGAG
This sequence comes from Chrysanthemum lavandulifolium, assembly GCA_022545495.1. Taxonomy (NCBI): domain Eukaryota; kingdom Viridiplantae; phylum Streptophyta; class Magnoliopsida; order Asterales; family Asteraceae; genus Chrysanthemum; species Chrysanthemum lavandulifolium. Next base: position 179,879,737 of record CM040239.1, on the reverse strand, counting down.
TAGTGATATTGATAGTGATTGTGGAGGTGGTGTAGGAGTAGCTAAAGTGAGAGTGGTCTCATCTCGTATGGGTGATGAGATGGTTAATGGAGAAGACTCGGAAGAAGAGCTTATGTTGACAAAGCAACAAGGTCTTATGCTCATTCTAGCGGTTCTTTTGCAAGGCTTGGTTGATGGTGAAGATTTAGTCATTTTGACTTAAGCTTTTGCTAGTAGATGATGAGAATTGAGAAGGTGTGAAGATGATCATGGTAAAAGCTCTTAATTTATAGGAATGCAAAATTATGGAGAAATGTGTATGATTTGATGTTAAACCATAGAGGAGATGAGGTTCCTAATGATTTTGAAGTGGGTTTAATGCTAGTCATATCACCCAAGTCAATCCATACAAGAAGGATGGAGTGAAGAGACAAAGATTTGCAATAAATGTGTTCTAATGATTATGAGATCCTAACAATCAGATTACCCACGGATTGCAAGGAACCAAATTTTTGGTTCCTTCCTTTATGCAAAAGGGCTCCTTGGGTGGATTTTGAAATTTTTGAATTTTGGTGGGAAATGGATATCCTATGTGCCTAAGTGTGTTATACTAGTTCTAATATTGGTAAGAACTAGTTAAGATTAACCTAGAAGCAATGTATGGTAATTTGGAATGTCGAAATAAGCGAAATTCAGAAAATTACCTGTAGGATCCACGACACCAAAAAAAATACAGCGGAACCAAAAAGGGTGCCCGGTCCGCCTGTGTGGTGTAATGGGTACCAAATTTTTGGTGTCGTTCGATCCGTGGACACCAGAAATCAAAACAGAACAGTTTTTTAGGTGTCGTGGACTTTTCCGAAACCCGAAATTTTGCTCAAAACATGTGACATTAATCGTTTCTAGTTAGGAAAAGTAAATAACACATATACAAAACATAGTGGAGCATAGACTTTGACCAAGGGCTAACGATTTTTACATGAAAGTGAAAATGGGTAAAATTTGATAACACACTTGTGCTATCCCCTAGCATGAAACTGTTAGCATACATCATTGTTTTAATTCATATTATCATCCTACAAATTAAAGGCAACCAAATTGTATCATACATCAAAGTTATTGTCTTGTTCCAAACACTCCTTCAAATGAACCTCACTTATCCAACTTCTTGTAAATCTTGTTCATCATCCTACCAAGGCACTTGAACATCCCTTTGGTTTGCTTGAACTCCGCCGATTCATTCTCAATCTCGGGGAGAGATGCATAGTACTTATGAGGTGGAAGGCGAGAATTTGGAAGACCATCCTCAGAGCTATTTGATGATGATGATGATGATGGAGTTGGAGGTTTTGCCCTTTTACCTTTAGTCTTAGCCACTCGCTCGTCACTCAAGGGCACAAAAATGTGAGGGATGAGCTCATAGTCAAGCTTGAACCCTTTTTGGGCTTGGTGGAATGGGTGCAAAGGCTCTATAGAGACGGGTGAGAAGCATCCCGTAAGGAAGAGCAACTGATCCTTGAGTTGGAATGTCAATCATTCTCCTAGCAATGTAGTAGGCTAAATTGAATGGTTGACGGGTGGACAAGTTGTAGAGCATGTGACAAAGGCAAGCATTGATATGGTCCCTATTTCCTATGGTGCTAATGACGTTGGCTCTAAGTAGTTCCTCCCATTTCTTAAATTCGGGCTTAAGTTCATTGAGCTCCATTCCATATGGATCTCGGTTCACCTCCTTTCCCTTTCGGGTGACACGGGTTGGAGCGGCCCTTGCATTAAAAAGGTGCTCACGGATGACATCCTTATCCTCTAAAGGAGTTTGGTAGGGAAGAGAGCGGTCATTGATTGCATCAAGGATAGTGAGTGACCACTTATCCGAGTAGACACATGTCCCTCGGTTGGGAATTCCTAGCACTTGAGCAAATTGGGTTAAGTAGATGGTGTAGTCGTTTTGATTGATTCTAAACCTAAGGCTAAATTCATCATCCTCATCAATGAAACCGGTGACACTAGCATAGAACTCTAACACAAACCTAGGACAAATGAGTTCATCGATGTCAAGGAGACAATCGAAGTGAATGGCGGCTAGTTATTGACGGAGATTGGTTTCGTCGACAAAGGAGGAGTGAATGGTTCTACCCTCATGGAAGTACCTTTGTTCTAGACTCTTAAAGATTTCGACTTGTTCCTTGGAGAGGCCCTTGGTTTTGTGATGTTTGGGAATGTAGTTGAGAGTATCCTTGTGATCATAGAATCTTGCGGCTACCATGGTTATTCCTATGAGTAAGAATTTGCATGTTAAAAATGAGAACAAACTTAACGTTTTGGTTCTAGTGTGTGCCTATATGAAAACGATTTGGAGTTGTGGTTATCTCGACTCATTTTATGCATAAAATGGTTTTTAGTGGGGGTGTTTGGCAAAAGGCATGAGATAACCCAAACGCTTCTAATTCACTGTGGCTTTACTTGAATATACCCGGGAATACATATTAGTTATGTATTACCTTTAGTATTCAAGAGCATGCAAGTGATGAAAATTTTACGTTTCTATTTGTATTAACAATGAAAAATTGTTTTCCTACAAGTGAGAAGCTTTTCAAATTTTTTTGACATGGGGTGTTTGGTTATTTGAATAAAACCTTATAGTCATTATCTTTTGATTAGTGGGAAACATGATTTGTTTATGCAATGTGACAATGTAGTACCTAATTTCAATGACTAGTTATGCAATTTGCCAATTGAATCCATGTTTTGTACAAGAATATACATAATCCCCATGTAATGATTTTGTGCACAAATTAGAATCCTAGACTCAGAATTAAGAGATGAAATGTAGTTAGGATACTTACAATGAGGTTATCTTCAGTAATTAGTGGGTGAGAAAATGTCAACAATGAGTTAGGTCTAATGTTTACACGTTTTGGTAAAGTAGGTTGTGAGGAAGAAGATGTTTTGTAGGTAGCATTTTTGCTACTGTTGTCACCACGGACCAGACGACACCAAAAATATGGTTCCGCCTTTGTTGTCGTTTGGTGTCGTGGGAACAGTAGCAGTTTTAAACAAATTTGTTTTGTTTTGTTTGTTCTAAGATTCAGACTATGTTTTACCTACATGTTTGGTTCCATTAACCCCAAACCAAGTCTAAGAAGATTAAATGGTTCTCATTTGAGAGGCTTGGTTAGAATGTCGGCAATGTTGTCTTCGGAGGATACTTTCTCAATTGAGATGTTTCCTTTTTGAACATTGTCGCGAAGAAAGTGATGACGGATTTCAATTTGCTTCGTACGAGCATGTTGGATGGGATTTTTGCTGAGATCAATAGCTCCTTTGTTGTCGCAAAATATAACGATGTCGTTGAGATGAATTCCGTAATCCACGAGTGCTTGCTTCATCCAAAGAGCTTGTTGACATGCTTTTCCGGCTGAGACGTATTCGGCTTCAGTAGTTGAGATAGCTAAAGCCGTTTGCTTCTTTGCAAACCATGAGGTGAGACAATGTCCAACAAAAGTGCAAATACCACTTGTACTTTTTCTATCGACATAGTCACCGGCATGGTCCGAGTCGGCATACACTAAAGTTTCTACACCCGTTCCTTTGGGATACCATAATCCTAAACATGTCGTTCCCTTAATGTATCTAAATATCCTTTTTAAGGCTTCTAAGTGTGATACATTGGGATTTTCTTGAAAGCGAGCACATAGACAAACACTAAACATAATTTCGGGTCTACTAGCCGTGAGATAGAGTAGGCTACCAATCATTCTTCTATATTTAGTGTTCTCTACCGATTCACCTTCTTCATCCTTGGTGAGTTTAGTGTCCGAAGACATGGGTGTCTTAGTTGGTTTTGAATCTTCAAGACCAAATTTCTTAAGCATATCTTTTATATATTTAGATTGGTTAAAGAATATGCCATCTTCTAGTTGTTTAATTTGAAGTCCTAGAAAGAAGTTTAATTCACCCATCATACTCATCTCAAACTCATCGTGCATGATTTTAGAGAAATCATCACATAGTTCTTGACAAGTTGATCCGAATATGATGTCATCAACGTATATTTGAACAATGATAATATGTGATTCCTTTTTCTTGGTAAAGAGAGTATTATCTACTAATCCCATGGTGTATTTGTTTTCAACAAGAAAAGTCTTAAGTCTATCGTACCAAGCTTTTGGTGCTTGCTTAAGACCGTATAATGCTTTCTTGAGTTTGAAGACATGATGTGGTTTCTCAAAGTCGGTAAAACCGGAGGTTGAGCAACATATACTTCTTCGTTAATAAACCCATTAAGAAATGCACTCTTAACATCCATTTGAAATAATTTAAAGTCATAAGCACATGCATATGCAAGTAAGATTCTAATAGACTCGAGCCTAGCTACCGGTGCATAAGTTTCATCATAATCAATCCCCTCTTGTTGATTATAACCTTGTGCGACAAGCCTAGCTTTGTTTCTAGGCACTACACCATTTTCATCCATTTTATTTCGAAAAACCCATTTCGTTCCAATTATAGTTTGATCTTTAGGTTTTGGAACTAACTTCCAAACATCATTTCTAACGAATTGGTTTAACTCTTCTTGCATAGCAATTACCCAAGATTTATCTTTTATTGCTTCATTTATGTTTTTCGGTTCAATGGTAGATACAAAACAAAAATGATTACTTTGATTTTGGGCTTGTGATCTTAAGGTTCTTTGATTAAGTTGTCCTATGACCTTTTCTAAAGGATGACTTTTGGATTCTTTGATGTTTATAATTTCATTATTTAATGGTTCATCTTCCTTGTCATTTTCAATTATTTCTTGACTTTCTACAAGTTGACTTTCAACTAAGTCATCATCTACCAAAGGTGATGTCTTAGAGGGAGGTGGACTTTCGTCGAATGTTATGTTCAACGATTCCTCGACTCTCATTGTTTCTTTGTTTAAGACAATGTAAGCTTTACTAGTTTGTGAGTAACCAAGAAATACACCTTCATAAGACTTTGGGTCAAACTTGGTGAGATAATCTTTAGTATTAAGAATGAAACATTTACATCCAAATATTTTAAAATATCCTAAAGTTGGCTTTTTACATTTATATAGCTCATATGGTGTTTTGTTTAAGAAATGACGTATTAAGACTCTATTTAAAATATATGTAGAAGTGTCAACGGCGTTGCACCAAAACTTTTGAGGAATGTTTTGTTCATTAAGCATTGTTCTACTCATTTCTTGAATGGGTCTATTTTTACGTTCTACAACTCCATTTGATTGAGGTGTTCGAGGAGCCGAGAAGTTGTGTGTTATACCATTTGCATCACAAAAGTTTCCAAATTGTGTGTCATTGTCAAATTCACGACCATGATCCGTTCGGATCGACACAATTTTAACACCTAGTTGATTTTGAATTTTCTTGCTAAGAATTTCAATTTTATCAAAAGCTTCATTTTTGGTTTTCAAAACAACGTCCAAGTAAACCTTGAGTAATCATCTACTATGACCAAAGTGTATAAGTTGCCTCCATAGCTTCTTATAGCGGATGGACCAAACAAGTCCATATGCAAAAGTTCTAGACACTTAGATGTGGACACCATGTTTTTAGCCTTATGACTACTATGAGTTTGTTTACCAATTTTGCAAGCGTCGCAAAAATGTTGGTCATATTTAAGTTTTGGTAAATTCCTAACTAACTCTTTTGAAGATAGGTTTTATATAAGTCTCATATTAGCGTGACCTAAGTGTCTATGCCAAAGAGTTGAGCTATCATCTAATGTTGTTAGACACAGTTTGTCATTAGATGTTTTATCTATTTTCATGACGTATATATTATTTTTCCTAACTCCTTTAGCTATGGTGATACCATCTTTTAGTATTTTACTACCATTTTTTTCAAATAGTACTTTATATTTTTTTATCACATAGTTGGCTAATACTAAGTAGATTAAATCCTAACCTATCGACATGAGCAACTTTTTTAATAGTTAGGGAGTTATGAGCGATCGTACCTTTGTCAATGATTTTGCTTTTGAGATTGCTACCAAAAGTGACATTACCTCCGTCATATTCTTGGTATGTTGAGAAGAGGCTTTTGTTTCCCGTCATGTGTCGTGAGCATCCACTATCTTTTATCCACTCATCAGGTTCCAATCCAACTTTCAAGCATACCTAAGACACAAATAACTCAAGCGTTTGGTCCCCAATATCTCATGGGTCCGTTTGGGTTAAACATACCATTTACTTGATTCATGTATGGAAATGATGGGTAAGAGTTCCATGACATGTAATCTGGAGTTTGATATGGTCTAGGGAAGTTTTGATTCCAACCGTTACGTTGATAGTTGGGTTGTACATTATGGTTACTCTTAGGAAAGGGGCGTTTGGCAAAAGGTGTTTTATGTCGTTGTTGAGTAGTTTTTGATCTAAATTCATTTTAGCAAGTCCTACTCGATGTAACAAAGATGTTTTAGTTTAACACTATCCTTGGTTTTCTTTGTTACTTTGACAAATTCACTACGGTCCGTATCACAAACATTATGTCATGCTGCAGTCCCCACGACACCAAAATTTACAACGGACTGGGCCCTCTTTTTGGGTCCATTCGTCCGTCTTGCCTCTTGCAGCTTTTGATGATTTGTTTGTCTTTTTTGGCCGTTTTGGTTTGACTCTTTGGAATTAACACCTCATTAAATCCTAACCCATTCATGTTTCCAGGTGTTTTTTGAATTCTAACTATTTCATCGGTACAAGCAATGTTTTTGTTAAATCTTTTAAATTTAGAATTATGTTCGATTAGAACATCTTGTGTGAGCTTTAGTTTTTATATTTCAAGATTAAGCTCTTGACATGATTTGCAACCATCGTCATTTGCTTTTCCTTTTTCTAATCGTTTTGCCTTTTCTTTTAATTCATAGACTTCATTTTCTAAAAATTCCTTTTTAGTGTTTAAAAACTTATTTTTAGTTATGATTTTTAGACTAAGCTCACACAATTGATTATATTGTTTTTGCAAAGTGTCATCATCAATAGAGGAATAAGATGAGTCGGAATGTACCTCGTTTGACTCATGTGCCACTAGAGCAATCTCATTCTTGCTCGACTCTTCATCATCCTCACTATCACTCCAAGCACCACTTACAAAAGCTCGTTGAGTTTTGCTTTTAGGTGGCTTGGGACAATCTCCTATTAGATGACTTGCATCACGCATCTAAAACACTTTCTTTCACCTTTACCCTTTTGTCATCCCGATCTTTTCGGAATGGCTTCTTTTCTTCTCGAGGTTGTCTTACAAATTTTCCTCTTCTTCTAAAGAACTTTTTGAAATCTCTAACGGCCATGGCTTACTCCTCATCTTCACTACCGGAGCAAGATTCGTCATCATCGCTTGATTCCGTTCTTGCTTTTAGAGCAACGGATTTGATTTTCTCTCTTTTTCCTTTGATGATTTCCGAATCTTTCTCCATCACCATTTCGTGTACTTTGAGGTTTTCGATAAGCTCGTCTAGTGCCACTTTTGAGAGATCTTTTGATTCCTCAATAGCCGTCACTTTAGCTCTCCACTTTGGATAGAGTGCTCTAAGAAATTTCGACAAAGTTCTTACTACGAAAAGATTCATCAAGTGCTTTAAGAGATGTAATAATAGTATTAAAGCGAGCAAAGCCACAATCAATGATTTCATCTTCAGGGACAACAAATTGTTCATATTGTTGAACAATAAGATCAATTTTGTTATCCTTAACTTGTGAATTTCCTTGATGTGTAATAATCAAAGATTCCCAAATATCTTTAGCGGTTTCACACATAAAAATTCTTTCATATTCTTTTCTAGGCAAAGCATTATAAAGCATCATTTTAGCTTCATTATTTTTAGCTATTAATTTCTTTTGATCATCAACAGAAATATCTTCTATTGTAGAACTAAAATCCCCTTTAACAATAACAAACCAAAGATCTATATCTTTTGATTTTACATATGTTTCAAAATGGTGTTTCCAAAAGATAAATCCATTGGTTTCAAAGAGTAGTGGTCTTTGCATAGATTGCCCTTCTTTAAAGTTTTCGGAATCCATGGATCGTTTCAAGTTTATAAAATACAAAATATTTTAGAAATTCTTGAGCAACGAGGCTCTGGTACCAATTGTGGAAAACTAGAAGGTGGGTTGAATAGTTTACCGATTAAAAACTTTGTTTTGAAACTTATTGAAAGATCAATTGATATTGATCTTAGATATGTTAGTGAATAGTAATCAACAATATAAAGAGTAGATAAGGAAAGAAACAATCAAACCACAACAAGTTGTTTATAGTGGTTCGGTCTACAAGGACTCTTTTTCCTTGCCCTACTCCACTCCCGAGTCTCACACTCGAGAGTTTAACTTCACTAGTCAACAAGCTCCTTTCACCGTGGAGAAACCATTACACTTCACTTACACACTATTTCCGACACTAAGCTAGATGTCGAGTTCTTTTCAAGGGTACAACCACTCCCACACACAATGTATTTTAAGGACTAAAATACTAACCACTCACACTCACAAGATTATGATGGTTTGGTACAACAATGATGTATGAATCAACACAAGATCATACAACAACAAACAAACAAGAATTTCAATTTCTTGTTGAAGCTTGAATGTATCTTGATCTTCTTTGCTACAAAAGAGATCACTAATATGATATGAAACTGAGTTAGAAATGTTAGAGAGAAGGAATGTATGAGAATATGATAGAAAGGGATGAAAAACAACTTGGTTTGGCTTTGCTATTTATAGCCAAAATGTTCAGCAAGCACCACGGACCACGGAACCCTCAAAAGGGTTCCGCCCGTGTTAATTTTTGGTGTCGCCGAGGTCTGACAACAAGATCACAAAATCTTACCAAAGTCAACCATATCTATCCAAGATTGTGTAAGATATGTAGAGTCTAAATCTACACAAAGTATCTAGTGAAATCTTCTAAGGATTTCAATGATGCACCACATGATGTCATGTGTTTGTTTTTCTATTTTTAGAAATATGTTAAAATGTAAATACATATGTAATATTTTGTTTTAAGAAACCAAAACATTCTTGAACTAAAACTACTATCATATATTATGGTTTAGAGCCATATCAAGATATGATTAATCACAATGTAAATGCTTGAGTGATGAAGATATTATTTGAAAAAGCTTGTTTTAATATCTATTAAACTTGACAAGCTTTAAGATTTATAAAAATTAAATTCACTTTTGTCGTTAACAAAACTTAGGTAAAGATCAAAAATATAAATAACGTTTAATGACGATATTTGTATTAACATAGAGGTTAATCGAGTTGCGAACACCATCAAATGTCTTCATGATAATTTACCTTTCTCGTACCTGGGGCTCCCGGTTGGTAAAAATATGAGATTTTGTGAAAGCTGAAGTACGGTGATTGACAACTTCATTAGAAGACTATCGTCTTGGAAAACAAAATTAATGTGGATTGGAGGACGTCTTTCTCTAGTAAAAGCTGTCCTTGGAAGTTTACCTCTTTATTTCCTTTCTATCTTTAGAGCTCCTAATCAGATTCTCAACAAACTAGAATCGGTTCGTTGTCCAAAGATGACGAGAAGAAGTTAGTTTGGATAAAATGGCTAAGTATTTTAAAAAATAAATCAGCGGGTGGTTTAGGAGTCGGCCTTCTACGAGCAAAAAATCTCGGTCTCATTGGCAAGTGGTTATGGAGATTTCGTTGTGAAGAGTCAGCCCTATGGAGAAAGGTTATTAAGGAGATTTATGGTTCTGATGGTGGTATTGGAGATGCTCGAGTTTTGAAATATCACTATGGTGTTTGGCCAAATATCTTAAGATCCATTGAGCAAACAAATAAGATTGGTGTCCCGCTTGATTCCCTCATGACTCGGAAAGTTATCTCTAGTGCGCATACAAGCTTTTGGAACGATCACTGGTCCACGTCAGGTGTCAGTCTTAGACATAGCTTCTCTAGGCTGTACGCCCTTGACCTTGAGAAAGATTGTCTCTTATGTAATCGTTGGAAGATTGTGAACGGGAATTGGCAAGGTGTGTGGCTTGGAGATCTCCTTTGCGTGGACGGGTTGAATCTGATCTTGACTCTCTTCAACAACTTATTAGTGGCTTGTCCTTGCAACCCGGAAAAGTTGATGTCACCTGTATCAGGTAAGTTTTCAGTGAAAAGTCTTTCTGATCTAATTCAATCTAAGTTACTGGGAGAATCAAACTTGGAGGTGAGTTTCAAATGGAACTCTTGGGTGCCGAAAAAGGTTAATATTTTTCTTTGGAGGGATTCTTTAAATCGCTTGCCAACCCGCTCAAATTTGATAAATAAAGGGATCAATCTCGCATCTGCTCATTGTCTCTTTTGTAATGATAATGAAGAAAGGTTGAGCCAATGCCTTATTAGTTGCCTCAATATGAGGACTACTTGGTTGAAGATTTGTAGTTGGTGGAACATCCGACCTCCTGATGACCTCTCTTTAGATAACATTATTTATCGCAAAATAAAATTGCCTTTCAACAATAAAAGTGTGGTGAAAGCTTTATTTGGCGTTTCCTATGTTCTCCTTTGGTCGACTTGGAAATGGAGAAATAAAATTCTTCATGCTAAACCTGAGGAGTTGGAGAAGGCTAAACATGAAGAAATTTTTCCATCGGCGCACATGTTATCTCTCTTATGGCTTAAGAATAGGAGTGCTCGTTCATCTCTAAATTGGGATAATTGGGTTTCAAAGCCTTATAGCTTAAATGAGCCTTTGTGAGCGAGGTTTTTTTTCTTTTTCTTCTAGTATTGTTGCTTTGGTGTTTTTGACAGTTGTTTAAGGCTCCTTTTATAGCCTTTTGGTGTTTTGTGTGTTAATAATATTTGCCTTTCTAAAAAATAAAATAAATAAATAAATAAATAAATAAATAAAATGCTTTATCATGGTCTATCTTGATCTAAACATACACATATAATACGTGCATTATCGGATTAATTTTTTATTATCACATATTATACATGCATTATACGTCATATCCGAGTAAAAGGATAGAAGATAAATGCTATAATATTTAACAAAATACCACACCTACATAATTTTACAATTTTTTTTCTTCCACATAACAAGGTGCATCAAAAAATATGTTAAAAAGAAAAAGTTAGTAAAGGAAGAAAGAAAACAAGTAGGCGAAGGGTGTGTTTCTTTTTTTCTTTAGTTAAAGAATTGGGTCAATAAACTTATTTAATATTATTTATTTTTTAAGTAGGACATTTTATTTCTTTTAGTTAGTTTATATCCTCAAAACATGAATTTAATGTCTTCCTTAATAAATGACTTATATAAATATAGCACTCACATATTCCTTTAGCTAAGGAAAAAAAAAACCCCAAAAATGTGATTACACAATATGGAATTTTGTCTGAAAATATTACGTGGATATAGCGAACTTCTAATTTTTAAATCATATTAAATATTTTTTAGTATTATCAGAATTGTTTAAAAATTAAAAGCAATTTGACAAGTGTTGGAACCAGGAGGTCATCAAATGAGAGTGGGTGATGTGTCAGCCAATCAGTGGTAACTTGTTAGTGATCGAGCTTTGACTTCTACTCCATGCATGCATCAAGGAATTGAGTGTGTATAAAGCAATGAACCAAATAAAATGCGACAAATTAAATACTACTTGTTTATCATATGAGTTCTTGTCGATTTGTCATTAAATTTACCTTTTTTGTGAAAAAAACAGTGTTTATCATACACATATATGTTTGTGGGTTGCCATGCTCGTTTGGAACAAAATCTGCAATGGACCCGGTCCAAAGTCTCTTCGCTTTTTCGCTCGCGATTTGATTGCCCACGATCATGTGGGTTGAAAGGTAAAGCTAAAAAGGTTTTCCAAGGATCATCCTTATTAGTTGCTGGGTCATCCTGAGAGCGAGAATGCGCCAGGTTTGAAGCAGATTGTGAAGATAGATGAGACATGAAATGTGAAGTCCCTTGGTTTCCTTTGGGTTAGATCTAGAGCTAAGTTTGCTTTTCTTCTTGGCCTAACTGGTGTAAATATGATATAGTGAATCGGTTTTGTTGTTTTTGCCTCCCTGGCTTGGGTTATCATTGTTGTAACGAAGTTCACCTTCAAAAAAATCATACACATATATGTTCATACTGAATGCACTGAAAATATTAGAGCTAGAAAATCTTTCGAACTTGGTGATATTTGTTTGAACATGTGATATCCGATTTGAAATGTATTTACAAGTTTTAATTAAACTATAATCAAGTACAATGGTTACTGTTATCACATGTTTCTAATAATAAAAAAAAGAAAATAGAAGTAATGTGTGGATTTCAACTGTAATTTAGTTGATATCAAGTACGAACCATTCAAATATATGCGACAACAAAATGTCTTGTTTAAGCTTTTGAGAGTAACTAACCTATGCATTCTCAACATGAATTTCAGGTAATCCTGCTAATAACTACGTGCAAAATAGCAATATATATGAGCAAATCCCTATCTCATGAACCTTTTTTTTATTCTGAAATAGCAATTTAGGTATTGCTCATTTTAGAATATAAATTTATTTAGTTAAGCTTGAGTCATTATACCATCCGAATAGTGATAATGCAACTTAACAACTAAACTAAGAGATAAAAATCATTGCCAAGTATAGAAAAGTTGTTTCAGATATGCAACTATAGCTATTCTACTAAGAGTAGAGGGTATGGGAGAAATTAACACGCCAAACGATCAATTTTTCACGCCAAACTCGCGTTAACCATACCCAAGACTTTGTGCCATCTGAGCCAAATGTTCCATTTGAATGGCTCATGCCATTGTGATGTTTTGTGTCTTTTTTCTTTTTTTTTTTTTTTTTAATTGTGAGTGGTGTGTGATTTTTAACGGCGATTTTGTGACCCAATAACGTTAATGAGGAGGTGTTTTAGTTATTGGTGTATTATTGGAGGATGATGTGGCAATATGCCAAATTTGTGATTCATGATACAAACCTTAACCAACACATTACTAAAACCATATCTGCTCCACTGAAGGTAACAATAACTATGAAAAAAACAAATATTATATAGTGGAGAATATCATTCGGAATATATGTGTTTGGGGCCAAATTCTATAAAGAAATTATAACTGCCAAATATGTTTGGGGCTCCACTCACTTTTAAACTGTTTGAATGGGTATTTCATGGTTGAGACCACGAAAAAGAACCAAAATGCCACCGCCGTGCGAGGTGGTGGTACCCCTCTATGGTTTTCGCGCGTGGGGGTGGTATATATAGTGACCGGTCTAAAGATAGAAAAGGTGGCAAGACAAAAAATTTGTGGATCATTGCGATGGAGTGATAGTGTTAACAATGAATATATGGCCCATGTCAATTGGGTGCATAATATATAACTTCCTTGTAGAATTTGTAGTCTCCATTCTTACTTACGACTGATTTAATATATCTATTTTAATTTTAATTAATTTTGATCAAATAAAACCGGTAGAGAATATACTAATATAATCTTAAACCTAATGGACAACGTTTATACTTAGATTTGGGCATTAACATATCATCTAACAGGTTAACGCCCAAGTTTAATGAAAAGCTAAAGGTTCATTAGGTTTAGAGTTATGCTAACTTATTCTCTAAAAAAAATAATAAAAAAATATATTGTCTTTTTTCCTCTCATTTAAAAAAAATAAATGTGAGAGTGCCAAGTTTGTCTAAAGATGTTCCGGTTGTTGGACAATTACGACAATAAACACGAAGTTTGATTGCAAAACGCTAGATCATGGATTGTATCGAGCACAAGTAGCAAGAACGAGAGACCACAAAGAACTGAACGATTAATGTTTATTAATAAGAACTCAATTACAATGAAAGAATAAAAAGCTTGCGCGTGTTATGAGCATCACCCCCATCTCTATTTATAGAGATGAGGGGTCGACCTCCTAGTCCTAATTAACCTAGGAAACTGGCTTGAATCATGTTAGTGCAAATATTAAGAAATTTAAACTAAACGGTCTCAATAATGACAAATATGTAACTTGTAATAAATAACCTAAAATGTGCAAGTTACTCATCACTACAAATCATCAAAGCATACATTCATCAACAACTCTCAATGTCTCGAGTCCTCTTATGTTTCAACACAGGTTCGAATATGTTTGTTAAGTTGCATTATGATCGAACCATTTAATAAACCATTGAGAATGTTTAAAATATACTTTTGAGTCCTTAAGTATTTACAATCTCAATCATTATCTTTCTAACCTCATTTTACATTTCATACAAAATATGAACATGATTTTACAAATTATGCAAATGATCAAAGTTTTATAGATTGCATTAAAATACTTTCATCATCTTGTAAAATAACTTGCATCATTTTATAAAATCTTACATGTTTTATAAACGTTCACAAAAGTTTACTTGCATTACCTTTTACAAATCACTCTTATATATAATGTTTTAATAAAAGATGACAACTATATTTCCTCTTTAGAAAAGTATCATATGAAATCTTGTCAAGAATAAGAGATCTTATTATTTATGGTAATAAACCAAATCTTAATCACTTGATCAACTAGCACAAGATCTTTCTCTATGGAAAGGTACCTTACAAGATCATTTCATATATACAAGATCTTATTGTAACACCCCCAAATCAGTGCAGTGGAATCGTTAACCGAGGGTGTGACGTCATGAAATAGACACACAGTATAGAGAACGACCTACATGAATCATTCTTAACAGAAACATTTTATTTAAATAAATAAGTTTACAACATAATTTAAGTCGTTACATTACATGGTCCCAAATAGAAAATAGTTTCATTACAAGACATAATTTTTTGTGTAAATACACTTCTTGAAATGCAAATGACCAAATGTCATGCCTCATGATATAATCAAGCAGGAATAATCAAACACCTGAGAAAACATGCTTAAAAGTCAGCATAACTCTGGTGAGTTCATAGATTTAAGTAAATACAGTTAAGTGGACCACAAGTTTTAAGCATATGACATTACAATGCATATAATGTCATATCAAAGTATATTATGCTATCACTAAGTCATGACACCGAAGCTACGACAGTGGGGTATGCAAGATAAAGCATATGGTATAAAGGCCCGGTAAGTGTCTAACCTCGACACTTAAGTTTCGACATGATATACGTTCGTTTTCCTATCTGGTCAAACTGAACGGAGGAGTCACCCCGATACATCTATCTATAGCACTCGTGCTTTCCGCAAGAACTGACAGTTCAGAAAAATACGCATAATAGGTTACACTGCTTAGGCTAACACACACTAGTTTAACAACGAAAAGAGTAATTTGGTCCAAAGTAAAACGAACATGTTTCTCACCACAAGTTTACAAAACAAGTATTAAAATAGGTCTATAAACTCATCTGAGTAAAGTAGGCAATCCGGGAAAAAGTATGTCAAAGTATAGAAGCTATCGGCTCCGACACATGACCTAAGTAAGTATGGTTCGACTTAGTTTATACTAAATGAAATGCAATAAGTTTAAAAGTATTTCCTAGAATTTTTATCACCATGACATGCTTGTACTTTAGTTTAGTAAGTAAAAAATTCATTTTACGTCAAGTTGTGAAAATATATCCGTTTCGACACAAGTTACGTGAATGTGTCTGATGCCTAATCTATAACACTTCGTTTCTTGGCAAGTACGAGCGTTCTTCTCTTGCACTTAGAGGTAGAAGGTATCAGGATCACTTATAAACACATAACAACAAGTTGTAGTGATCAAAGAAGAGAGGTTTAGAAATCAGAAAGTTTTTGTGCTAAGAGGATTGCAGTTTTTCTGTAAATAGTGCATTATTTAGAGTCACCAGGAAGAGTGAGGGACGTTCCCTTAAACCTTGAATGGTCCCATATATATAAGGGGCCGTCGCCATGTTTACGGGACCGTCCTGGCATATGCTCCTATTTTTGTCCTGATGTGGTGAAAAATTATCTAGTGAAAATTTTATCAGGTTTGGGCGGGAAAAATAGCTTTTGGAGATTTTGAAATTCAAAAATATTTTTCTTATTAAAACATCTCTTTATATTTAAAAATAATTTGTAAAGAATATTTTGTCACATAAAAATGTGAGTTTTGAGAAAGAATAAATTCTTTGATCACTTAACTAAGTTGATATTGTGTTTGTACATACTTTAAGTGATGTTGTAGTCGAAACGATTTTTTCTCGATTAAAAACTTATCAAGTATTGTTTTACGTAACGTGTCTTTATATTTTGTGATTATCAAAACATATAGGGATCGAAAAATGCAAATGACGTTTTTGATAGTATTTGTATTAACATATATCACATGAATAAGTTGTATAAAAATTATGAAAGTAATGTTTATGACTAACTTGAGATTAAAGATGAGATGAGATGCTATATAACACTAATGTACCTAAACCAATACTCCAAACACCAGTACACTAACTATTACACTCAATAAATTTTGAATAAGCACTTAGATTAAGCAAAAACCCAATTTCCTTCCTTGTTTCTACCTTAGCCGAAAACTGGAGAGCAAATAGAAGAGTTTATGTGTTTGTGTTTACTTGTGAAGAATAAGCTAGTCATTTGTTCTTTATATTAGGAAACATGGTATGATCTTTATAGTATAAAAATACCTCCTAATAGTTGGCCTTAATAAAAAAAATACAATATGATGTATTGTTTTTTCTTGTTCTGACGACCAATGGAGAGGGAGCATGCTTGGTTCCTTATTCCATTTAGAGTAAATTTCATCGTTCGTTCTTGTGGTTTGAGCAAAATCCCTGATTGAGTACCTATCTTTTCAATTTTGCCTAATTGATCCTTCTAATGAAACTATGTAACACCGTCCATCCCTATTGCCCAATTTAATTATCTTTAGCTCACGTTGTGTGCCTTGCACATGAGGGTATAATAGTCTTTTTGCATTTTTTTGACAGAATCTATAGATTAATAAATTTGATCAATATCTATTAAACGAATACATAAATAATCGAGCAGTCTTTTACACATTTTATTAACAATATTTATTAAATAAATTGACAAACACACCACACCCACGAATCCACGATCTAAATCTTTATCTTCTTTTTCTATCATTATACCTAATTATCCATCACCAACAACATCCCACTATGACTCATATTTTCAGATTCAAGATATACAAAACCCTCATAACCATAATCAACTACATCGTCATAACCAAGGTTGTAAAAATCGCTAGGCGCTAGTGAGGCGGTCGGGTAGGGCCTAGCGATTAATCGGTTAGGCGGGGATTAATCGGATTGGAATTTTTATGCACAAAATTGTAATTTTAGACATTATATTATACTATATGTATGAGATAAGCATAATGCATCAAAGTTCAAATAATTCAAGTGTTCAAATATAAACATAATACATAATTCTTCAAAGTTTAAAGTCAAACATAGATATTACTCGGTTTGTTGACTATTTTTAAGCGATCTTTGACCGATTTTGTCCGATTAATCGGTTTGTTGACCAATTTTTAAGCGATTTTGTCCGATTTTTAAACGATTTTGTTGACCGATTTTTAAGTGATTTTGTCCGATTAATCCGATTAGACCGATTTTATTCGATTTTGTCCGATTAATCGGTTTGTTGACCGATTTTTAAGCGATCTTTGACCAAAACGATTAAATAGGCCGATTTTGATATATCAAGGCGCTTAGTGAGCGATCAGCGATTATGCGGGGATTAATCGGCCGTCTGGGCCGATTTTTACAACAGAGCCCATTCAAATATAAAAACAAACCCCCATTCTCTTTTTTATCAGCACCATCTCAACAAGATCATGTCTACTTCTTTATTTCTAACCTACTTCTCTCATATAGCCTACGTATCTAATTGAAAATCACGCTTAAATAAGTAGAAAAAATCTGAGAAAATTAGAATGGTTTAGTGTGTATTTTTTTGTACCTCGTTATGTTTATTTCTCCACGAAGTGAACTTATTTTTCAGCGAAGAACATGGATCGAAGTAGATATGGCGGTACAGATCTGGGTTACGTATTGTTTCAGTTTCGGGTGTACCAAGTAAGAGAGAAGGCGGTACAGATCTGGCCACCACCATTAGTTGAAGCGGATATGATGATTATTGGTAGTGTTGTGATGTATCTGAATTTGTGGTCGGATGATCTCGTGGTGGTGTTACCCGGAGCGGATGCGTTTGCAGTATTGGGGATGGAGTAAACCCTCATTGGTGGTAATAATGATGAGATGTGGTAGGATAAGACTTTCAATTATATATATGAAGATGCTAGAGTGCTAATGATAAGATGTGGAAAATGTATATGTTCATGTCTTATAAGTTTATGTTCAGATCTGGTTTTAGAAAGAGATGAAGTGTTTTTGTGTAGGTAGGTGAGATAAAAGTGATGGGTATTTGTGCAGGTAGTGAGATAAAAGAGATGAAGTGTTATTATTTCTAATAGATTTTTTTTAAAAAATGTGGAAATACTATTATACCCTCATGTGCAAGGCACATCGGGTGAGATAACGGGGAAAGATACCAAAATTGAGCGATAGAGATGGACGGTGTTACATAGTTTCATTATAAGGATCAATTAGGCAAAATTTAAAAGATAGGGACTTAATCCGGGATTTTGCCCAAACCACATGGACGAATGGTGTAATTTACTCTTCGATTTATTATCCCATGTTCTATGATTGTGTTTTAAGGTTTTTGAAGGTCAAGGTCAAAAAGGAGTATGACAAGTATTTTGTGTATGCATTGGGTGTTTAAAATAGGTATTGTTTAGTAATTATATATGGTTAATTTTACAAAATAAAAGAAATACAAGAAGTGGAGGGAAAATAATATTTTAATTTTTGTAGTAACTTATTAATTGTAAGAATGTATTAAAAATAATTATTGAGAGTATTGGGTACATTGTACATGCATATTAATTGTGAAAAGCATTTATTAAATTAATTAAGGCAAGTAAGTAAAAAAAATGCAAACCTAATGGAAATAAGATGTGAAGTGTGATAGTGGCAATGCTTACAAATTATATGTAGACTAATTTAGTACATAGACATTGTGCACAAATTATTGTTTCTTGATTTACGCGATTTAACTAAAAAATTATACGTAAAAAGTACTCGTGTAAACTCCAAAATAATTAATTTGAGTTTAGTAAATAATATTGACCTGAAAAATAGCGAGTTGTCATACTTTAAAACCCTAATTAATTCTTGATCGTAATGCTTAAAACTCTCATTGAAAGCAAACTATCATCTCATAATCCACCAAGAACAAGCCTAGAGCTCTCATCACCTTCATCCACCACAAGCATACATGCCTATGAAGATCCACCACAACAATCTTAGAGTACTTGTCATCTTCATACAATGAAGAATTCTTATCACAAGAAATTGTTGGTCCACGCAGTTTTAGCAAATGACGATATCTTCCTACTAATATAAGAATAATAACAACATCACCTAAAACCACAATAACACAATTTGTACTTTTCAACGTGTATAAATCTTATTAGAAATGAATCAAATATTTATAGTGAAATAGCTCTCGGCAATACTACTCCGGTTGATGACAAATATAACACTCCTATTAGAACGACTAGTGGCAGCTAGCTTTGCTTAGTCCGTTCCTAGGAGACGGGATCCTATCAACTGTAATGCTAAGTATTACTTTATGTGTTTGTTTAGAATCATACTTAACTCGATTACAAAGTTGCATTTAAGTAGGGAAGGGAAATATTGTGGATGTACATGGGTATAGTAGCTTCCAACTTGGAGTAGATAGCACGTGCCTAGGAAACTAGGTAAAGCGTGCTTTTGGTTTCCAATGCTGAAAACCTTTTGTACCCAAAATCTTGCTTTATCGTCCTTTGATAAGATAGTTTGCTTATCTTTCCAAGAAGTTTCCCGCCCATTCATCAGAGACTAAGTTCCTTTCAGAGATAATTCTTCAAGGTCAAAGAGATATTTTTCAGATCTCAGTGATTCTGGTGTTGCTTGTAGCTCCTTATAACTTTCTCCCTGACACCGCATCAATTTACAAAGTGTTTCTTCAGTTGGTATTCGACTTCCACGAAGCTTGGCTGATGATTAAGCTTTATACAACTCTCACAAATTTCTTTTATCAGTGAGTTTACATCCATTGATGATCATTAGTGAGGTACCATTCACTGAAAACCATCAGGGTGTACTCTCTGATAACCATTAGGGAGTAACACTTTTTGATAACCATCAGAGAGTAAGACCTTTGATTTCCATCAGAGGTGACTTACTCTTTGATCCATATCAGTGAGTGTTTTTCTCCCTGATCCTTTTTAGAGACTTAAATAAATTAGGCTATTTGTTTAAATACATATCAGAGACTATTGGGTTGAAAATCAGACCCAACAAAAATTCATTCATATCACGCTTAGAGTTCTTGATATTTAGATTAGGCATTCATATCTACTAAACACTTATGTCTTGAATCATTATTGTACATCATCTTGTATCATCATGATACAACATCTTGTATCACTAGCTATACACCAAATTAGAGGAAAATGGTTATGTATAATTAGGGTGGCTCCGATACCATTGTAAGGTTCTGGTGGTTCCATATAGCCAATAAAACATGTACCAGCGGAAGTTAAAGAATATTTGGCCATGCAGCCAGACAAACCCTAGCTAAGAAGATCATTCCTAATTAGTGATATAACCTAACCCTAAACATGTATAAAGGGTGTTTATAGAATACTTACCTATTTCGTGTAGTTATGTAAGCTTTTGGATCAATATGATGCGATCTGCCTTCTTCTTCCTTGATCGACTAGATTAGATTTTTCGGGAGGAAAACTACTCTTCGGGTTGCGTCAGGCATCCACCAATATTACATAGGTAGAACTAGGGCTCGAACCTATCCAGGTTAGGGAAGATACGAACTCGGGTAAACCAAGTGACTAGAAGTCGATTCGTATAGTAGACTATGGAAATTGGTCCAAAAAGATTTATCCCCTTGGTCGACCGCGTATAAAGAGGAAAGAAGATGATAGGATTTAAGGTATTAGTTGTGAGTTATGAGATTGCCTAGGAAAGACTTTGTATTTATAACCTCCTTAGGAATATTCTAAAATACTTGTAGGACAAGTATTCAAGTTTTTCAAGATGTCAAATTCGCCCCCTTTTGGGATTCAGCTTTTGTCGATTTATTACCCTTAGGGGTTTGTTGTTTAGTCTTTTGTCGATTTATTACCCTTCAATATTTATCCCGAATAAATATTAAGTTTTGGGTAATTACAGTTTATCCCGCAAATGAAAATAACGCCATATTTCCATTTCCTCATTTACTCTCATTTCGTTTGATAATCTTATTCTTATTTCCATTGCATATTTTTTTAGTGTGAACCGGTGTTATCCTTCGGCATTTATGTAAAGGCAAGTGTGAAAGCTTGTTGTGTTGTTTACACATAATCCTTTCATATTTAGCATATTTTGAATCCATGAATGAAAGAAATTTCATATCATGGTGGGAGACCGAGATAATGAAAGCAACTTATGTGAAATAAGAAACATGTTGTGGATTGTTGAATTTTACTTGCAATTGCGAGGCACATGTTGGACTTGACCGTGAACGAGAAGCGGCCACATTGATCGAAGTTAATGACGTTCTTCGATTGTGACAGACTATCCCAATGACCTTAGGTATTAGGTCATTTGACATTGTTTTTTTACTGGGGTTAGACTTAGTTTACAGTTACTTCGTAACGTAACATTGTATGCTAACGTCAAGTTCAGCTGGAGGTAAGGAAAAATGGTTTATTGACCAAGATGGAAATTGCCACTCTAAGTTGAAATAGACTGGAGAAATGATATTTTTTCTAGGCCCCTTGTGTGAGGTGATTTGTGATAAGTATGGTTGTACAACATGTGTCTGGGACACTATGGTGGACGAATCATTCATGAGAACAAGAAAGGACAAATGAAAGTCATGATGCAGGTAACTATGAATGCAGAAAGATGGGAGGAAAATTTTGATGAAATTGCAAGCAAGGCATGCAAAAACAGTATTGGTGGTATTATAAGAAGTTTATGTTTGGCTGCTAATGTGCATTACATTTGGCAGGAGAGAAACATAATATTTTTTAGAGATGAAGACAGAACTTGGGAGGTTTTGATGGAACTAATTTTTGAGGCAATTCGAATGAAACTAATGAGTCTAAAAGTGAAGAATT
>CM040239.1:179761110-179857462 GCA_022545495.1 Chrysanthemum lavandulifolium | reverse complement strand
CAAATGTCGCCCTAGCGACTTTTACCCCACTGAAGCAATTGGAAGTAATTAAACGTGAACTTAACTTGATAGGATGAGTAACTAGGTTAGCACACTTCTCCTCTATTGATCACAACCCTCTACTTTATTTGCTTTCTTTTATTTTCCTATCTTTAATCATTAATTAATCATTTCAACCTTAAAATCTGTGACACCTAGACTTAGTTAAAATCCGCACACATAGCTCTTGGGACGACCTCGGTTTTATCGAATACTACACTACACACGACCGAGTACAATGCCCGTTAGTGCATTAGGGCAAACCATAGGTATAACGAGACTTTATAGATATTAAAACACAGTCAAGAAACTCGTCAAGTTTTTGGCGCTTCTCACGGGAGTTATATTAGGATTTTCATTAAGTCTTTCATTTTGTTTTATTTTAAATTTTCTCAATTTCTCACGATCTCTTTTCAAGTTTCTGTACCATGGAAGTTGTTAACATTGAATACCTCACTCTTGAGGACTATTTGGCATTGAAAGAGAAGATCAGTAGGGGCTCGTAAGACCGGCGATTGGAGCTAATGTCCGTTTCGAGATTAAAGATCGGTTTATGAGGGGCTTCGTACTAACCCTTTTCACGAAACAGGGGACAAAGATGCGTATGAGCACGTTGAGAATGTCTTGTACATTGCAAGCCTTTTCAAAATTTCGGTGTTTCTCATGATTTGTTATGCTAAGGGTGTTCCGCATGACTCTTCTTGGGGAGCAAGAAGATGGATCGAAGATTGCCGCCAGGCGCTTGATACATGGGCTCGCTAAAAACACTTCATCCAAAGATATTGTCCTCCGTCAAAGATATCTAATCAGCTCATGGAGATCCTTAATTTCAAGCAAGATGACGATGAAACCTTGTATCAAGCATGGGATAGATACAACGATCTCCTCTACAAGTGTCCGACTCATGACCTGAACAGCCAGCTAAAGGTCAACATCTTTTACAAAGGTATCAACGTAACTACAAGACAGATGCTGGACTACCAATGGCCAATTCCAAGCATGACCCCTACTCTTGCCATTGAAGCCATCCAAAAAATGGCCGATCATTCCCAAAAGTGGCACGATGGAGGAAGCAAGAGGAACCTCGGTGGAAACCTTGATGGAATTGCCGCCATCACTAATAAGCTAGAAACTCTTGGTCGGGACATGTTCAAGCTCAGAGAATGTGTTCATGCCATCCAAGTAGGTTGTGAAAGCTACGGAGGAAAACATCTCACCAAGAATTGTCCTCTCATTGATGAAGACAGCAAGGTTGAAGAAGTTAAGTATGGTGAAAATCGACCGTTTCAAGGGAAAAATAGAAACGGTAATGGCTATCGTGGAGGACCTTCCCCATATTATGATCGTGGAAATTTTGGTGAAAGAAGAGCTAACTTGGAAGAAACAATCAGCAAGTACCTCGAAGATTCAACTAAGAGAAAGAAGGAGCAGGAAGAATGGCTGAAAAACTTCAAAGATAATACGAACAAAAGTCTTTCTAGCCATGACAAATCATTGAAAAACTTGGAGATCGTGATTGGGAAGCTTGGCGACGAAGTGCAAAGAAGAAATGAGGAACAAAAGAAAAAATCAACGGAGTGTAAGGCCTCGTTTTCTGAAAATGAAAAATCCATCGATGAGTCTAACATAAAGAAAGATAATGATGTTAATGGCAAAAGAGAGTTACGCCGTAACCAAACATCAGAGTTACGGCGTAACAAGGATACCAGGTCTGATAAGTTTCCCGAGTTAGACGAATCTAAAAGAAGGAATCATTGGTGTAAGGCTATGGCAATTGATAATGGAAAATGGTATGATATGTGGGCTTTATGTGACCCTCGGAACAAAATCTGCGATGAAGGGGTCGATAAGGCAAGGGTTTATGATAACAGATACATGTGGACTGCCCTTAACAATGAAGAAAGATTAGCTAAATTCTCAATAGATGAAGAGGAGGAACCACCAATCAAGCACTGCTGCAATCCCTTAATGATCACGAAAGATGGATCCGCACGAGCATGGCCAACATGTAATCCCTTTCGTGAGTATTGTAACGGGGGTAGTGATAAGGTTTTAAAATGTACCTTTTTGAGGGGTCGTTTAAGCCCTTATTTGATCACTTTTGTATCCGTTATTACTTAATATCGTTCCTTTTCACTTTTTAGGTCTCTTGAAGGCAAATTCTTTGGAATGGCACTTATTTGGACGAAAAGCGCGGATATATGAAGAAAATGGCCAAAGTCAAGAATCAAGACACTCAAGTCAATGAAACACAGGGGACGGCGTCAGTGTTATCTGCGACGCCGTCGGAGCACATGTTGTGACGATACAAGAGCAAATTGCTTATTTTCAAGTGGCGGTGTCGTCGCTTTAAAAGAGTAGGTCGTCGCAACTCGACGGCCTAGATTTGATCCGACGGCGCCGAGGTCAAGAGACGGTGTCACAAGCATAAGGTGACGCCGCAAGACTAATGTGGCCAAGACGAAACCCTAATGGCGGCGACCCGACGCGTCACAAATCCTAAGGTGGCGCCGTCGCGAATATAATCTTATATATAGAATCCGAATTTTTCGCCAAAGGTGTAGTCTTTTGGAGTAAAACCTAAACCGAACCAAGGATGTCTTGTACAAGATTTTAGGGTTCAACCCTATCTTACATCAAGATAAGTGTTTTACTTCATTAATTTAATTATGTCTTCAATTATTTGTGTGTATGCTTGCATGTTCTCCATGTCCGGCTAATTTACTTGTGTGTTTGCTTAGGGTATATGAAACTTAATTATTGAATATTGATTGGTTGTCTCTTATCTTAATTGTTAATGATCTAGTAATGCGATAGGTCATCCGTTGTGTAGTTAATGCTTGATTAATCCGAAGAGTACCTTAGAGTTAAAGTTTATAAATCCTAGAGACTTTGTAGGCGATAACCTTCGGTAGTTTCAAAGAGTAGGGACAAATGCATACCCTACGACCTTAGACACACAACACGATTAAGAATAAGGACGTGACAATTCAACCATCAATAGGAGATAATTAAGGAGTAATAAAACCTAAGTAAACACATCTTTAAACCACCATACGAGCACACAATAATTATACATAGACTACCCTCACCTTAGTTAATTAGATAACTAGATAGTAGAAGTAATCGGTAGAAATACCAACCTCCCCAATCCAAACCCCGAGATTCGTACCTTTCCATTTCCTAAAAAATATAAAAGATAAAAATAATCTTCCTCAACCCCAACCTTAGCGTAGTAACCTCTCACTAGCATTCCTATTCCCTGAGAACGATATCAATTCCCGTGGCTTACCTTAATACTACACTACAACGATTAGGTTCACTGCCTAGGGTGTTGAAAAACTTGCTCGACGAAAAGGAAGTTCCTTTGACCCCAAACGCGCTGTGTAAGCGTATCAGGTAGCAATATGAAGGACGAAGTATGGATATGCCCTCATAAGTTAGAAAGACATGACGTTGATTTTGGAAATCTATCCTTCAGTGATTGGTATTCAGTTAGGTTCGGGGATGCAATCATTAATACGGTTTTGTTAAGAAATTTGAAGCTCAAATATGAAAAACATATTCTTCAAGGAGAGTCCGTAAAACCAATCAACGATGAGACTGCCTGCAAAGTTATTCCTTCAAGCAACACCGATGACGAATGAGCTCGAAGTCATTGGTGTGAGAAAATAAAAACCCTGGCGAAGTTTTTTGGGTGTCTTGCAATCCTTTTGATGATGAATGTAACGGAGGAAGCAGTATAAAGAGAGTTGGGGAGGATGAATTTTTATGGACCTCAACTAATGGTGCGGAAAGAACAGAGTTACCTTGGCTAGAAAACTTGGGATTTGACAATTGGGTCAAAATTAAATATGGGAAGGTAGATGCGTTAACTAAGGAGAAGATCTGGAAAGGATGTATGTGTAAAGAAGACCCAAGCGAAGAAGTTCCAAACAACATAAGTGAAGTATTGGATGAAGATACCAAAGATTCGACGAGAAATGAGAAAGAGGAATGTAAACGGGTACTAGTGGAAGATTTACTCGACGATAAATAGTTTGAAGGTACCGAGTCCGACGATGATGATATAGAAGGGATTTTGGATTACCTTGAACTACAAGGTAAAGATGGGTTCACTGATCCCGACGATGAAGCATATGAGCAAAGAAGGTTCAAACTTCTTGGCATTCCATATAAGAGGCCGCCACCGATTGTAGCTGAAAAATATGAGTTTACTAGATACCACTTGGCACCGGACGAAAAGTTTTGCAAAATTCGGAAGATCGAGACTAATGAATATCTCCGCACCGCTACAAATGTTTCTTGTGTAAGACATAATTTGATGAAGGATATGGAGGAGGTTGGCCAAGTCCAAAGGCCACCATAAAGCCATGAGGCTCTGAGTCTAACTTAAAAACTCGTTAATAAAGAAAAGTGCCCTTTCGGGAGAAAACCCCCAATTATCCATTTCATTTGTTTTCTTTCCATTTCTGTTGGGTTTTGTGTTTTTAACCAATTTTGCAGGAAAACAAAGGAAGATGTTGCAAAGATGCTTTGAATGGGGACTGATTCATCCACGCTACTGGCAGAACTCATTCTTATGGTTACGACGTAACATAATTTTTGCAAGAGTTCTTCTCGAGCATTACCAATTCACGGGTAATCTCATGCAATGGTTACGCCATAGCTACACTCGTAGGCCCCGCTGTGTTTTGACTAATTACGGGCGTAACTCTTTATAGGAGTTACGACGCGACTATCCTCTCAGAACACTTCTTTCTTTTTAAACACAATAATCTTGTATTAGTTTTTAAATGAACTTTGTGGGTATGTTCCATGTAAGCCCTCACGAGACTACACTCGTCCACTTGGGACATCAAGTGGTTTAAAAGGCTTGTTGCATCCGCTAAATGCAACCGTGATTCCTACGAAAGTGAGTTAGGTTTATTTTTCATTTTTCTTTTTCTTTGTAGAATTATGCTTGTTGGTAGTGTGATTTCAGGGATTGAAGTTTGCTCATGGATACTTATGCGAAGGCACGATTCTTTTCGTGGGCCTTCTTTCTTTTTGGAGCAAATTTCATGGAAGTTCTTGCTTTAATTCTACTTTTCTCTTCACATTTATTTAGCGCTTAGTACAAAAGGGACTTTGTACATTTCAAGTGGGAGAACGGGAGTAGAATTGTCTCTTGAACTTTATTTTGCCCTCGTTTTTCTAGTTTATTTTGAAAAATTATGCCATTTTTAAAATTTTGACATGTTTTTCTTAACCTAACTAGATTAGACCTTAGCCGAGCACATTATAACCCTTGATATTATATGGTGAGATTAGCCTTATCCGTTTCCAATTATTTACCCCAAATACACCAAATTATGAGTGTCTTGGGTAGCTTGTAAACTTTAGAACTTGGCCTTTACATCATTTCGAGACCATAGACGAGGTATGTTGAGTTAGCTCGATGTATTTGGACTTTTCGGTTTAAGAAGCGTTATGATAGGATTATCAGCCAAATAGCCTATCATTGTGTGTTTATCGATTAGTCACCTCGACTTCTCGACCCCCATGTTAAACCCCTTTGTTGCACTCACCTTTAGTGCAAGATACCCCTAGATACACCCATCTGAGCCATTCCTTTCATTTTATTCACCCAACATATTGTTTCTTTACACCCATACACCTTAGCCTACCCTGTAGTCTTTATTTGTATTTTGGAAGTCATTGTTTGCCTAAGTTCAAGGTTCAAGTGGAAAGGTTCGGGAATTACGCTTTCGTCGACGACATATTCTTAAAAGATCATTGAAAACACCCCAAATTCTCATATTGTTAATCTCAAGTGGGGGATGTTATGTTTAGTTGTTATGATTCAAAAAAATGATGAAGTATATATATATATATATATATATATATATATATATATATATATATATATATATATATATATATATATATATATATATATATATATATATATATATATATATATATATATATATATATATTATATATATATATATATATAGTTATTTTATTTATTTGATTGTAAAGTGCGAAGTTATAAGCACTATGTTACGAGCTTATTATAGATTTAGTATCGAGGAGGCCACCTCGGTCACATTTGAAGAATGGAGTTGGTAATGTGCCCATCATGACGTCCTCTAATGGCACATCTACCTAGTATTATCATGATCCGGTTTCTTGACTTCGAAACTTGAACTTTGGATGAACGGTAAGTGGTGATGACTTGGTTATAGATTTAGACTATTTGTTTGATTTTATTTTACACCAATTTTATCCCATGTCTTATCCTACCCTTTAGTCATGAAGCGTGTCTAGGTGATGCAGCGAGCAATCTTTGGTGTCTTGGTAATGGATTTGGTCATGTATCATTGATTTTGTCTACTTCGCCGTGACATATTAGTAATGAAAACTCACCCTTAAACTTTTTCATGTCTACCCATATTGCCTTCGAGAATTGTTTAGCCCTTAACTCTAGTGGTGGAGATTTGTGTAACCGCCAAGCTTATGATAGAAAACATGCTATGTCTGTGCGTTGAGTGATCACCCCGAAATTGACACTTAGAATAGTTGAAAGATTTGAGTGTTTTGTTCCCATTTCGTAAGGTGTTCAGCTTTGTTTTATTCTAGCAAAAGGATTTGTAAACTTATATTTTCCAGGTAATGGGAGACATATTTTTAGGAATCTATCTAATAAGGTCTACTTGAGGGCAAGTAGAGCTCAAGTGGGGGGATATTTGATAACATCAAATAATCCTGAATATTAAGTGTCAATTTCCCACGATAATGCTCGTATTTTGTATCATTTATATGGATTTACGCTTGTTTTCCTCTATATTTTACTTTCAGGTAAATTACGAGCATTGGAGCTATTGAGACGTGGATTTGGAGAGATTATTGAAGATATATGATAGTATGCCCATTTTGAAGATGTTACGGCGTAACTCTCCTCTCACATTAAGCCGTAACATAAGCGTGGCTCAGAAAACCAACTAAACTGAAGATTACGCCGTAACTCCCTCCTCGGATTATGTCGTAACTAATTAGGTTAAATGATGTTCCGCGCCGCTGCAAGTTACGCAGTAACTAATTCCACAAATCAACGTAACTCGATTTATTGAAGATACGGCGAACTCATTCTCGATGTTACCAGAACCAAACTTTTCTAGAGCAAAATACAAAGAAATGGATGTTACGGCGTAATTCTCAACTTAAGTCACGCCGTAACCAGATTTGGACTATAAATACCGCCCAAATTCCAGCATTTCTAATCATTCACTCCACACACCAAATCAGAGAACGTGGGTAGAAGGTTGAAGGCAGATCTTGAGAGCATATAGAGCCATCTCCAAGGGAGAAATTACTCCCCTACAATAAGCATTAGAAATTTATCATTTCTTTACTTTCAATTCATGTATTTCGATATATTAAACATTGAATCGATTTTTCTAGTTAATATAAGCGGCTAAGCACCTCTGGTGCTAGCCTAGTTATGATTCCTTGATTGTTTTGTTTCTGTTTACATTGCTTTCGTATAATTGTTTCTAGTATATGCATGCATAGTTTGTTGGTAGCTACCCTTGTTTCGGTAGTTTTGAATGGCGGTAGTGGCTAGTTACTTAAGAGATATGACCAACTGACCCTAAGTAGGTAGACTGAGTGGAAAGGGTAAGAATTAACCAACTGACGACCCTTCTTCGCTTGTGCGATTTGACCAACTGATCACCTACCGTTTAGATGAACTTAAGAAGTTAGGGATGAGTGTTTAAGATGCTAACGCCCGGGCACTCATTGTTATGAATCTTGCATGTAGCGGAACTTAATGAATTGGTTTAGGGGACTAAAAACAACTGGACTTACAAGGGTAGTAGCTTGTTCTCCGGTGGAAGCCTTTGCTGATAGGTTAGGACGAATTGACCAAATGTTGTCCTAGCGACTTTTACCCCCACTTGAAGCAATTGGAAGTAATTAAACGTGAACTTAACTTGATAGGATGAGTAACTAGGTTAACACACTACTCCTCTATTGATCACAACCCTCGCCTTTATTTGCTTTCTTTTATTTTCCTGTCTTTAGTAATTAATTAATCATTTCAACCTTAAAATATGTGACACCTAGACTTAGTTAAAATCCGCACGCATAGATCTTGGGACGACCTCGGTTTTATCGAATACTACACTACACATGACCGGGTACACTGCCCGTTAGTGCATTAGGGTAGACCATAGTCCATAGGTATAACGAGACTTTATAAATATTAAAACTGGTCAGTAAAACCTGCATCATAAGTCATAAGTGATGTGTGTTTACATTAAATATATGCATTGTTATAACCGAAAAGAACCAACATTGTAAACCAAAAACCGAAAAAATCTACATTATTTATATTGTCATAAGTGATGGTGCGATGCGTTGAAACCTGAAAAAACTAAAATCACAAAATGTGGTGCGATTAGCTTTATATTTTTATAGAAACCGCAAGTGATGTTGTGGTTCATTTTTATTCAAAACCCGCACCAAACCAAACCGTGCTCACCCCTACTTCCCAAGTTTCCTATAAATACAATTAGAATTCTAGGGATCTTCATAACACACAATCAAACCCTGGAAGACCTCTCCCCTCTCCTCTTCTTCTCTTCTGATCGAACCAAGGATGGTTTTACCCTTTGTCGATATCTAAGTCGACCAATGTCGACTCCTAATAGTCTAATAGTATTACCTCGGGTTCGTGTTTGCCTAACATGCGTAGGTTTGTAGCCCTAGTTCTACCTGTGCATTACAGGTGGATACTTGGCGATCTAAGTATTGGTTTTACTCCTAAAAACCCTAAATTGATCGACCAACAAGGAAGAAGGTGAACCTAGACAACGTGATTGATCAAGAAGCTTACACAACTGCATACAACAAGTAAGTCTTCTATAAACACTCTTTTTACGTGTTAGGATTATGTTTTCAAATTTAGGAATATCTGACTATTAGGGTTTTGGCTGCATATATGTGTTTACTTTCACTGCTGCATGTTTTATTAGCCATGTGGGTAACCATCGAAACCCTACAAAGACAGGTAAGGATGTCATAATGGCTGGAGTTGACAGTAATAGTGATGTTGAGAATGTATACGATGAGACTGCTAATTTCATGGCTTCCTCATCAAAGCGAGCTGATGGAGGTGCAAATAATGCATGGTCACTTGAGGATGAAGAGTATGACGGTTATCAGAATGAAGATCTAACTGAAGATCAGCTGGATTTGTGTGATGCATTATATATTAATCTTTGAGGTCAATTTAGACGATAGTTTATATATTGGTATATTTATGAGTAAAATGTAATCTAGTATTTTGTGGTTGATTTCTTTTGTAGGAGTAGAAGTGTCTTGTTATGTATGTCTTCGCATCTATGTAACGGACTAAGAAGTGAGATTCACCCACATCTTTTGTATTTAACAGTTTTTTGGAGTAGATATATTCACCGGGCTAGAACTCTTTACTCAAAAAAAGAATTAGATAAATTGGCTTTATTTCTTGATCAACAAGGAGATATTATGCGAAGTTGGTTTAAAAAACTTGATCAATGATTTTTCATTAAAGAAGTTAGACAAATGAATTTACAAAAACGATGTACAAATATTTTAAAATATATAACCTCATTTTTAAATTTTGCTTTATAACCTTATAAAAAAATGAGTCGTTCCTGAACTCGAGAGGCCTTTAAGTTTAAACCTACTTAAGTAAAGATCTTGGGTGAGAGAAAAGGCTTCGCTAACAGTCAAGAAGATACTCAGATTAAATAATAGAAAAATGATTGTTGTGCCTACAAATCAAGCCTACAAATGTACCTAATGATTTGATTGGTTGATTTAAAAAAATTATTGGTGAAAATTTGGAAAAAGAAAATACATAATACAATTGTACAAGTGATTTATGCATTAGACATGTATTTATCTTGAGTGAGAGAAAAGGCTTCGCTAACATAATACAATTCCGTTTTGCTTCTACAACTCATGGCTAACAATAGATTATTTCAAGCCCACTATTCAAGGATGCTGGGAGGCTGAGATAAATAGGGCATGTAGCAAGCAAACTTTGTTCAAATGTAAGTTACAGAGGATTAAAAACACCCTCAAGGCATGGCGTTTGCACATCGCTAGAGAACAGTACCTCAATCTCCTTACGTGAGACACTGAATAATCTAGATTTGAAGGCCGAATCATCACCACTTTCCATCTCTGACATCAACCTAAGGGAAAACATTGTTAGGGAACTCATGGAAATTGACCACAGAAAAGCAAAAGACATTCGCCAAAAAGCAAGATCTAGATGGGCCTTGGAGGTGATGATAACTCGATGTTTTTCCATGGGACAGTTAATAGCAATAAAAACCGATCGAGAATAAATGGGTTAAACATTCAATGGGTTAGGGTTGTAGAACCTGTACTGATAAAAAACTACATCTTCCACAGTTTCAAGTCTAAATTTGGTGAAGATGTTTTGAACCGCCCCTCATTCTCAAGCAGCTCATTCAAACACCTTTCAATTGAAGACTCGAACTCCCTAGACCAACCTTTCACTACTCAAGAAATAAAGGATGCGGTGTGGTCTTGTGGTGGCTCTAAAGTACCTGGCCCGGATGGTTTCACTTTCAAGCTCCTTAAGAAACATTGGGATCTATTTTCTACCGACATCATCTCCTATGTCAAGGAATTTGAGTCCTCATCGCACATTCCAAAAGGTTGTAACTCTTCCTTTATTGCTCTTATCCCTAAAGTTATTGATCCACTCACAATAAAACGACTTTTGTCCCATTAGTCTTATTGGTTGCCAATATAAAATAATTGCTAAGATTTTATCCAACCGTTTAGCTAATGTAATCTCATCGGTTGTGGGTGAGGTCCAAATGGCGTTCATTAAAGGTCGAAAAATTATCGATGGTCCTCTACTTGTGGATGAAGTAATTTCTTGGGCCAAACATGCAAAAAAAAGTTATTCATTCTCAAAGTCGACTTTGAAAAGGCTTTTGATTCTTTGAGTTGGTGTTTCTTGGGCTCAATCATGGAGCAAATGGGGTTTAGCCTCAAATGGAGGAATTGGATTAATGCTTCTCTTAGTTCGGCCTTTACTTCGGTTCTAGTCAATGGATCACTAACCCCGGAATTTAAATTGGAAAAGGGACTTCGTCAAGGCGATCCCCTTTCTCCTCTCCTTTTCATTATAACGGTTGAAGCTCTTAATGTGGTCCTTATTGATGCTAAGAGCAAGCATCTTTATCGAGGCATAGATGTTGGTAAGGATAAGGTGAATGTGTCTCATCTTCAATTTGCGGATGATGCTCTCATTATCGGGGAATGGTCAAAGACAAATATTAAGAATTTGTCTAGAATCCTCACTTGCTTCCACCTTGCCTCCGGCCTCAAGGTGAGCTTCAATAAAAGTAAGATCTTTGGCATTGGTGGTAGTGACCTGGATCTTAACTCATTTGCTTCTTCAATTGGGTGTCAACCTTCTCATTTCCCGTGTACATACTTAGGCCTTCCTATTGGAGCTAATATGTCTAGAAGTGCTAATTGGTTTCCCCTCCTTGAACGTTTTCAAAAAAGACTCTCATCATGGAAAGCAAAGTCCATATCTTTTGGTGGACGCCTCACTCTCTCAAAATCCGTCTTTGGAAGTCTTGGGGTTTACTATTTCTCCATCTTCAAAGCTCCTAAAATGGTAATAAATAAGCTTGAAAGGATTTGAAGAAAATTCTTTTGGGGAGGTTCTATGGATTCTAATAAAATTTTGTGGATTTCTTGGGATAAAGTTATTTCCCCTCTCGTTCATGGGGGTCTTGGGATAGGAAGTCTTTGAATAAGCAATCTCAGTATGCTTACCAAATGCTGGTGGAGATTCCTTTGTGAAAGCAACTCTTTTTGGCGGAACGTGATTTATTTTATCTATGGTTCTCAAGGGGGTCTCATGGATCCCTCATCTATTAGAAGCAAGACAGGCCCTTGGTACCAAATTGCAAATCTTAATAAAGATACAAACATGCACGGTATTGACTTACACTCGCTCTTAAAAAAGAAAGTTGGTAACGGTGAAACAACTTGTTTTTGGACTGAAAAATGGGTAGGAAACTCTCCTTTATGTTATTTCCTACCAAGGCTATTTCGTCTCGAGTCGCAACCTAATTGTCGTGTATGTGATCGAGCCTCGATCGCCCTTACCGCTGCAACTACCGTTATGCTCGCTGTGTCTTGGTCCTCATATTGGGACTCAACCTGAGCCCACTGGTTGTCACACGTGTCATGTTGGGCCTAGTGGGCTGCCAAGAATTGTATTCAGTTGGGCCTGGAGTAGATTACCAAGATCTACAGCTGATTTCAGTGAGCTTTTGGAGCTCGAAAGTCTCATCTCCAACCTGCAAATTTCTAGTGATCATGATAAATGGGAGTGCATAATTGATTCTTCAAGAACTTTCATTGTTAAAGGAATGAGAAACGCTATAGCTAATGCTTTAATTCCTTCAAACCCGAGTCCAACAAGGTGGAATAAGCTTGTTCCAATCAAAGTTAACATCGCTTCTTAGAGAATTGAAAACCGTAGAATCCCAACTAAAGTTAATTTGGATCTTAAAGGCATCGACTTACATTCTGTCCGCTGCTCGATTTGTCATGAAGACATAGAAACGGAAGAACATCTCCTGGTAAATTGCATCGTCGCAAAAAATACTTGGTTGGAGATCATCAAATGGTGGAACATCAAGGATGTACATATTGATAACCTAAATGATGTGTTTTCCCTTGTAAATCATGCTAATCTTTCTCCTAACTCAAGCAAAATGTTTGATGCCGTTGTTCAATCTACACTTTGGACTCTTTGGCGCTTTCGGAATTACTTCATGTTCGCGGCCAAACGCTCAAGAAAGGACCTTATACTCAACAACATTAAGCAATTTACCTTCTCTTGGATCTCCAATAGATTTAGGAAAGTTAGAATAAATTGGATAGATTGGCTATATAATCCTTGTAATGCCTTATCCTCCCCTTTATAATTTTTAGCTCTTTACTAGTTTTATTCAATTTGCCGTTAAAAAAAAATACTCAGATTAAATAATATAAATCTAACTCAAGTACGTATTCATTACAAATAATTTGAACAGAAAAACTTCATCTTGTACCGATTACTAATAGGTAAAGAAAAGAGACATCAAAGAGACTTGGGTCAAAATCAAAATTCCTAAAATAATGGGTCGGAAGTGTAAAGCACGATATCTATCTTCTACCGTAAAGACACGTAACTTTATGATGACGAAAGGGGTGACGTAACACTTGAGTAAGAGTGCAATTACGAGAACACGAAAATAGATTGTCTGAGCTTATTTTGCAATTCCGACCCCTGTACATTTTTTTTATTCACTTTTGCTCCCTAAATATTGTATATGTAGCTTTCTAAATCTAGTATATAGACATTAACCATTACCTAACTTGGAATACCATATATAAAACGAATATTTGTATACCATGAGTTTTGGCAATTATATTGAAATCATTTTAGTCGGAATGAAAAGAACATTTATTGTGTAAACAGTATCTTTGAAATTGAAATATACTTTCTATGTCATATGTCATTCAAAATCCAAAAATTAATAACTATGAAGAGTAAAAGTTTGATACGCATCAAGCTTTATACATAAACTAGATATATACATCGCAATCATAAGCGGAACAGTGGAACACTATGTATGTAGTTCATATCATGTGTCGAGAACATGCAAGTCAAGTGAGCTTTAATATGTCGTTAACGATGATCTACATATTCAATATCATTGACATATAAATCCAAGAATAGTAAAGTTACTAAACTTATGTTCTTATACACGTATACTATATTGTTTATTAGTGCAAACTAATTATTGCAAAAACTCAAAAGCTATTGAGCATGTCTTTGACGCTTCAAAAATGTTTATCCGCGATTAAGGTTGCCCAAGACTCTCAAACGTCATCTTCGTCATTAAGGTTGCCCAAGAGACTCTCAAACGTCATCTTCGTCATCTGACGTTGTAATTTGTAAAGAGTGTAGAGTTGTTTGGTTATAAATACAGTGTTTTGGGTCGTCAAGTGTCGGTTTAGGTTCAATCGTTTACTTCTTTAGGGTTTGCTTGTTTCTATTCTATTGATTGTGTTTTCGTTTTGTTCCTTAAGATTGTAGATCTCTTCTTTTGTTTTCATTAAAGCTAGAGAGGTTCTTGAAGTTGGTATATATTAGCTCCTGCTGGGCTGCTGGTTTATATTATATTCGTTACAATTATATAGTCATAAAAAACACACAAAGTTAAACTCAACATTGACTTAATAATAAGGGTACAAAATGAAAAATGACCATCATTTGTTTTTTGAAGTCACATATGTGTCTTTGTTTCAACCATCATTCCTTTTCACTTCATCACTCACCACCAAAACCAAAGCAAGTTGTAGTTCACCTGTGCCTATCATAGATCAATGGTGGACCCCATATACTCTCTCTCCATCTTCATCTTTCTCTCTCTATGTCCAACTATATATATAGGTTGGTGGTGCCATATCTTAAACTTAGCAAGTGTGTGATTTAAAGTGTTTATAACATACATTATAAGCATTTGGATATAACATATATTAAACTAAGTTATCAAGTGTCTTTTTTTAAAGTTGGTGGAGGTTGGTAGTTTATTACAATGGGAAGACAACCATGCTGCGATAAACTAGGGGTTAAGAAAGGTCCTTGGACAGCTGAGGAAGATAATAAGCTCATCAACTTTATCTTAACAAATGGCCAATGTTGTTGGCGAGCTGTCCCCAAGCTCGCTGGCCTTCGTCGTTGTGGGAAAAGTTGTCGGCTACGATGGACTAACTATCTTCGACCCGACTTGAAGCGTGGTCTACTTAACGAGTCTGAAGAGCAACTCGTTATTGATCTCCATGCTCGTCTTGGCAATCGGTACGTTTTATATGACTTTTATTCATTCAATCCTAGCACGTATTTGTGTGCATGTAAAATGAATTATCCAAATGAACTTACACACAAACTTTTACGGGATTTTCTTAATCTTTATAAGCTACAAATAAATGATTGTGAGATATAAAGATGTGATTAATTTCTTGCTTAAACTTGTATGTGAGCATTTTATTAGTTTAGAAAAATTGGCTTTTTATTTGCAACCAACAAGATGGTAGCCAATCTTTTGGCATCTTAATCGTTTCTCTGAAAACAATTCTTTTTAACATTTTTTTTCAATACATCATAATCATTCATCTATATATGATGATTCATGATTATACATTTTTACTATTGAATTTTTTCTATTGATTATCTTTAATGATCATGCATGTTTGTTTTTAACCCTGGACAACCATAGCATGCATATGAAAAATTAAGGATTTTCTATTGATTTTCTTTTACATATTGATCTTCTATATTTTGATTTGAAGAATGCAATTACAAATTAAGGACACGCATAACACGCACATGAGCAAAGACCATCTTTCATCTGTACAAAAGTTTGATAAAAAAAGACCTCATAAAAACATTTTACTTTTACTAAAAGTAAGACCCATGATGAAATAAGAAATATTGGAATGAGAAAGCTACGACGAGACTGTTTCATATTGGAAAAATATTGTTTATGGCCGACATGTTTCGTGGTAAAGCTACGATGAGACTTTTTTAGTGCCTAATTTTTATTGGTCTATTTTAAATTGAAGTACACAAATGATCTTATACTTAAAAGTTGTAATTCACATATTATTAAAGTTTGTTTACCAAAAAAAAGTGACTGTTACTTTCGCTTTTTTAGTGATTGTAGTTTTGTATTATGGGTCCAGTAAATGATTGTTCGTGTTGCAAAAATGAAAGTGGATAACTGAAATGGCATTGAGGAGCGTATCTATATCGATTTTGTTTATCGTTCTAAATAGACTATGTTTCTTCATTTTCTTGTTTGTTAGGTGGTCCAAAATCGCAGCGAGATTGCCAGGGCGAACAGATAACGAGATAAAAAATCATTGGAACACTCATATAAAGAAGAAACTTATAAAGAGGGGAATTGATCCCGTAACTCATGAACCACTTCAGAAGGAATCTCAGGACACAAAGACAACATCTTGTCCTCAAGATCACTCTTCGCAATCTGAACACAACTCTCATTCATCGCCCGTGGAAAGTGCTGATGCTACAGGAAGCTCGGATGAAAACTCAAGTGCCTCGCCACCTGAAAATTGTTCAATTTTGGGTTATGAACCTGAAAAGTTATTTGAAAGCATTAGTGAAGACGAAAAGTTGTTGAGCCTTTGTGAAGACGAAAAGTTGTTAAGCTATCTCCTTGGCGACGATGAGCCTCCACTAGTTGATACAACGACTTGGGAGTTACCAAACAACGCACACAATTTTACTAACTATACTGGAAGCTTCAACTCGTGGGACGATTGTGCTACGTGGCTATTGGATTGTCAAGATTTTGGAGTTCATGATTTTGGGTTGGATTGTTTCAACCAAGTTGAGATGAGCATCTTAGACACACTAGAGAACGACAACAAACAACAAAATTGAAGTTCTTATGGTCCAAAGGAATAAGATTGTGTTGTTTTATGACCTCATTATACTATGGCCAATATTACTATAGTTTCAATGAGTTTATAGAACAATATATAGTGGTCTCAACCTCATAACCCTGATACTGTTTCCTTGATTTTTCGTCATGTTATTGTATAGTACACATGTTGCTAGTTAGTGAATATTAGGTTTTTAGTGTTACTAAGCCCGATGTATTAGATGGTAGAAGAGAGCTCGAGTGTTAAAAGAGATTTCTCACC
The DNA here is from genome assembly GCA_022545495.1 of Chrysanthemum lavandulifolium. Lineage (NCBI taxonomy): Eukaryota > Viridiplantae > Streptophyta > Magnoliopsida > Asterales > Asteraceae > Chrysanthemum > Chrysanthemum lavandulifolium. The sequence continues at coordinate 179,840,599 of CM040239.1, read as the reverse complement.
ATCAAAATTAGGTATAAGTTATGGAAACAAACCAAAAGGTTATAAGTAGCTACTAAGAAAGAAAAAGGCACTTGAAATGAGAACGCATTTCAAGAACTTTGACGTCTTTGTATATATGGAAAGTTGTCGTATATTTCTTCTCATGTTGAAGCTTGGAGATTAGTGAATTTGAAGTTTCGTTTAAGATGATTTTATAGTTTACTTCTGAAGAAATTGGAAAACAACCGCATATTTACTCCTCCTTTAGATAAAACACCACGAGTAGAATTTTAGGCATAGAAAATTATGATGTTAGATAGTGCATCCCTTTCTATAGCAAAAGAGTGTTTTCAAAGAATCGTGAAAGTCAGAAAGGCGTTACTTTCTCCATGTATATGTTTGACTAATTAATACTTAAATTTTATACTTATTATTTAACAAACACTTTCAATTAATTAGTTTAGCTTACAAATAATATTTGTCCGCTAGAAAATATTCCATGCACGAAAAAAATGTATATTCCCACTTTGTAAACACAAGAAGAAATTATGATACAAGTTTTCCTATGTAATTAAAAGTTTAAAGTTTTGAACTGCACTCTATGTTTTACAAAAAACGAAAATTTACTGTATATATAGCTTGAAAAAAACATCTTGATAACAATCTACACAGGCTACCAATATGCTTGATGATTTCTAACGTAAACACGTAAATCTATTTTTATTAGCAATTGTACCAAAACATGTAGATTTGAGCATTGATTTATCATTATATTGTTGGAAATGTATATATTTACAAACACGTGAACGTCCGGATTCGAACTCGCGACCACCTGGATTCGTTGCATTAATGAATGAGAATTAAAGTTAATAATTAATGTTTATGTTTACGATTAATTATTGCACATTAAGTCCGTTAACGATCGTTAAGTATTTAACGGAAAAATGACTAACCAATCGTTAAATGAAAAGAGAAGGACTAGTAATGGAAAATCTTGAAAGAAAAAGTTATGGGTTTTCTTGTGGGCTTGTCCTATGGTCGGCCACAATGGGTTGTCCCAACCCAATCCCTAACTTGTTCCCAAAGCTTCCTACTAAGTATATAAAGAGGTTAGCAGTTTCAGGGTTTACACACACAAGATCAATTAACCCTGATCTCCTCTCTCTCTCTTGTCCCATTCTCACCGAACACCCATTTGTAAGTGAGTTTGGTTTCGCTTTTCATAAACGAGGACTTGTGTTAGATCTAGAGAATCGCTGATTCGTTGGTTAATTCGTGTGTTAAGAACGTGGTTGTAAGACATTATTCTTACACCATTTGGTTTGAGTTGTAGAAAGGTAAGGACAACCTCTAAACCACTTCTTTGGTTTGCTCTAGAGATCCGACATTCGCAAGAGTGCGCTACGCATACTTTCGCTAATTAATTTGTTTGTTGCGATCTTTAAGTCTTCCATGTGTCTCTTGATGCCTTTATGTTTTATCAGATTTTATATATCATAAACCTAACATATATTACTAGCGAGTACCGCGTTCATATGGCGGATACCTCAAATAAAATTTTCCGTGAATCATATATTTTAGTTTATTATGTTTTTTGACAATAAATTTACGGATATCAAGAATTTCGCTTTGCAGCCTGCAGTTCGGGCTCGAGCCTGGTCTGGGTGCGCTATTTGGCCCATGCCCGTTCGGGCTCGAGTTCGCTTGGACCGCACCGTTCGGGCTTAAGCCCATTTTGCCCGCTGGTCGCTCGGGCTTGAATATCTGTATAACGCTTTATTATTTGTATTAGTGACAATTAATGCAGGTTCCCGTCTTGTCATGCATGGATGGACATCTCGAAATAAAATTTTTCCGAATCATGATTTTAGTTTATTATATTATTTTGATAATAAATTCCGGATTTCAAGAATTTCGCTTAGCTCGTCGTCTTTCGGGCTTGAGCTGCTCGCTGCGTCTGTTTGGATCTTACCCGTCGGCGGGTCTATTTGGACCGTTGCTGCTCGAACTATCAATATTCAGATAACGTTCTTTATTATTTGTATTAGTGACATTTAATCGCAGAAATTATGTTTAAGTTGGTTGTATGCTTGATAATTTGTATTTCTTGTGTAAAGGGTGTTTTAATAACTGCATTAATTGTAATTATTGACCAGTTAATTATCTAACTACATTAAATATCTTGATCACATTAATAGTGTTTTGTATTTTGTACATTAAGCTTTAAGACTTGTAAGTTTTAAAATTAAGATTGATGAGAAAGATCATTAATAGTGCATTATGTATTGTACAATAGGCTTTGTATTTTGTAAGTATTAATTTTAAAACCATTAAGAAAGAGATTCATTCATCTATTATAAATAGTATAGATATGTATAAAAAACCCATATCCGTAAACTGCGAATCAAAACCTACAAAAACATCACTTAGTGTAATCCATAAATTAAAAACTACGTATCCGTAACCTAACCATTGATTTTTTGGCGACTGGGCACGTTAGACGGTATGATATAACGTATTTTTCGTTAGCCATTGATACCATTTTTTGCCCAATAACATGTGGTATGTTCTCCACACCGACCACTCTTATACTTATTATTTTTCTTTGGACAATATATTCACAATCATGTAATTCATGTTTCCCGATATATATTTATATTATCCATATCTGAAATGTTTACGATATAAATCTGACAGATGCTAAAAAAACAGAACCTTTCACGCTGTAAAATGATTAGATAGCCAAAGTGTGCAAAAAGGGTAGGAAGACATATTTCCGCGTTGTTAAGTGGACCATAGATACTTGTAGTTGTACTAGTGGAATCTTGACTCATTGTGACCTAAATAAATAAGATTCAAGAAAAGCATATCACCAATTCAATATAATTAAACGAATACTCGCATAAAATGACAGTAAATAATTATACTTACGAAATTGTGATTTTGATGTAACCCTTAATGCAACACATAAAGGTTCAATATGTAGTCATTACGAGAAAAAAAATCGATGGTTTAAAAACAAAAATGATAAAAGTGGGAGGATGAAACAATATTTAAACTAATCTAGTGATAGATGTTATTATCATATTTAATCAAAGGTATATTGAGTATAACACATTACTCATTTTTAAGTTTTAAGTTTCAAAAAAAAAATTATCCGTGCTTTATATATAGTATAGATGAAAGTTCAAAAAGAATATAATATTTGAAAATACTAAATAATCTATCCGGAAAACATACAACTTGATAAAAGTGAGACCACAATGTTCTTCAATCAATCAAATATCATTTTGGGATAAAGTCGTAGAATAGCAATATACTTTTCAAAGTGTACCCTTTTGGTACGTGTACTTTTTTAAAGTTGTAAAATAGCAACGTATTTTCATAAATGTTTCAATTTAGTACGTGACGATGACGTGTCACGTTATAAATGGTGCCACGTGTCAGACTTTCGGGTATGACACGTCATCGTCATGTACCAAATTAGAACATTTATGAAAGTAAATTGTTATTTTACAACTTTAAAAAAGTACACGTACCAAAACGGTACACTTTGAAAGATTGAATAACTAAAAGAAGTATTAAGATCCACATTCTACACAAAAAAAGCACGATGAAACAGTGAATAATAATTTTGAGACGGAAAAAGTAATTAATAGGAATAACTTGTTAAACTAATAAAAAGAAAACAAAATAAAATTGTGAGGCAACAGAATGTCAATAAAGTGATAACATTAAGTTTAGGGGTTAGGACTACTATGTAGAGCCCATTAGCATATTATTTCTGTCCATAAGAGTTTGGATTATACTCTTATAGAGCCCAATATATTGGATGCATGGATCTTCTTGACCTGGGTTGATCGGCTGGTTGAGCCGGGAACCAGCTTGATCAACGTAAGCCGGTTTTGAAAATAAAAAGGCAGTTGAACCGTTAACCAGGCCAACTCAACTGAAAAAAGGATTTTCTAAAACATTGCTTTTAATCTTCATTGACAACATCATTTCCATTTATCAATTAAATATGAACTAAATCCCAATCATCATAAAATAGAAATGCTTTTTTCTTAAGTTCCGATCCAAAAGTTAATTATACTAGACGAATAGTTGCATAAAACGACAGTGTAATTCATGAACCATGTAGAGCATTTTTCCCTGTCCTCTTTTGTAATTAATGCACCCGTTCATATAGCATATTTCCCTGTCCCCTTTTGCATATTACAATTATTCAAATTTTCTTTCGACACAAATAAGCTTTTACATAACTTGCAATATTTTGAAGATAACAAGTTAACTAAAGATTTGAGAATGAATGGTACGGTTAAAATAAAAAGGCGTGTTTGTGAGAAGCGTAAGAATGATCTAAAAGAAATAAAAAATTTTAAAACAATTCCACATGATATAGTACGTCTATAGATAAAAAGTTGTTAAAAAAACATTTGCACATTAAAATTTTAAATTTGTAAATTTGCATTTGTACATCAAAAATTTGTTCTGCCAGATCTAACTTGTTTTTCGTATTTTTTGCATCAAAATTTCATTTTGCATAACATATAAAAATTAACAAAATGTGTGCATCAAAAACAAATTTGTGCATTAATACTTCATTTTTTCATTAGAAAACATTAAAAAAAAAAAAAAAAAAAAAAGCACCCTTCATTAACAACTTTTTTTGCGCCAAAATGCTCTATTTTAAGAGAAAATATCAGAACATTTCGCAAAGTTTTATTTTTTCAAAACGTTGTAGGCTTCTCACGAATATTTATCTTTTTATTTGATTTTTTTCTTTGAAAATCATTGTTTAATCAATAAAATATAATAATTATATTATCTTTATCCGCATATAAATATACGGTATATGTTTTGGGGTGAGGCGTGACAAGATGTTGTGCCCGAGTCACTACTCCTTTAAAGTTGTTGTTAACGCCCCAAACTTGCCACGTAACCTAATACGACTTCCACGCTATTCCGAGATAGACAAAAGTTCTATACGGAACAATATTTATCTAAAGAACAAATAACAAGATCTCAACCATCCATCCCCCTTCAATCCAACGGTTTAGATTAATTTGTATTTTAAAATGAAATTATACTGAGGGGCATTTTAGTAATTTCACACTTTTTACTAACACACGCTCGTTCCCCAAACACACACAAGTTACACACACACTCGTTCTCTCAGTTCCCCAATCACCACCAAATGACCCCCAAACCACCAAACCACGAAACCCTAATTGTGAAAAATCATTCAATTAAAATGGACATCCTAGACGAAATAGCTCTATCTAAAGACGATTCATTGGCCAAATCGGATTCATCTATAGTTTCCGATCAAAATAAGTTTCGAAATGAAGATTCTGGTATAGTTTTAGCTTATTTTGTTCTATTAGTCAGTAGATGTTGCTTCATTGCTTATTTTATTGCTTATTCTTTTTTATTGTTGATTAGTTATATGAATCAGTACATTGAAGTTGTAATGGAATGAGTTTTTGGATTAGCTTATTTTTGGCCAGTAGATTGAATATTTTGTGATGGATTAGCTTATTATTTTGCTTATAGGAATCAGTAGATTGAAGTGTGCGATTTTGTGAATTTTTACTTTGATGGCGTCATGAAGATAGAGTTAGTTATCGTTAATTTCATCTGTTAAATTTTGTGTCACAAGTCTTGTTTAGTTAGTCCATTGTCAATTGTGTGGAAAACTAGAAGGGGGGGGGGTTGAATAGTTTTGCCGACTAAAACTTCGTTTTAAAATATTTAAATCGACTTATGTCCATCTATTTGGTATGTGTGTTGGATATTGATAGATGAGCATATAAGTAAGTAATGTAAAAGATAAAGAGTAAAGGAACACAAAACCACAACACGAGTATTTATAGTGGTTCGGCTACAATGACACATTCCTTTCCTTACTCCACTCCCCGAGTACCACACTCGAGAGTTTGTAAGCACTACACAACACAAGCTCCTTAATGTGGTGGAGAAGCCTTCACAACGTCACCTACTCTTTATCCGGTACAAGGCTAGACACCGAGTTCTTCCACGAGGTAAAGCCAAACCTATCACAACGCCGCCTACACTTTATCTGGTACAAGGCTAGATACCGAGTTCCATTACAAACGAGGAACTACTACCCAACACTACACAACTACCCAAAGGATACACACTCCTTGTTACAACACTAGAAAGGATATCAACATCCTCTAACCCAAACTACATAACTTGTACATCGAAGCACCATATCGTATGTACAATATCGGCACCATTCACTAACGCCTTCAACACGACCCTTCGGCACCTTTCACTAATGCCTTCAACACAACACTTCTATGGAGGGAGGAAAAAACTATAACAAGATGCACTTCAGTGGTCTTGATGATGACGAAGCTTAGCAACTCATGAACTTGAGCTTGCACGTCTTCAAGAGGTGGTGATCTCGCCTTTAGGAACCTAGAGAATCATACAAACATAAAACTACATAGAATGATCTTTTAGATTTGTGGTTAGTCAGGTTAGAATACTGAGAGAAGGTATATCTAAAAGTGATAATGAGCAAGAGAGAAATGAATCACTATTTATAGACAAAAAATGTCTACTGTCCCACGGTTCCTACGGATCCTCACCGTAGGATCCGCTAGTGAAAACCCGGATCCGCTCTCGGGTCAATTTAGTCCGGATTACGGGTTGCAAACCGGGTTATGGGTTATGGGTATTAGATTATGGATACCCAACAAGATGAAATGTACCTAGTCATTGGGTTATGGATATTGGGTCATGGATCATGGATAATATCCAACATGACTTCATGCATGATGTCATGCAATGGGTCATGGGTTATGGATCATGCTCCATGGGTATGGGTTGTGAACTTTGGTTTTTACCCAACAACATTCATTGTACCTAGTCAATAGATCATGAGTCATGGGTTATGGACTTTGGTTTTTACCCATTACAACATATACAAAGTACATATAAATTTCTATAAAATGTAAACACTAGTTGTTATACATATGCATTTCTATAAGATGCAAACAATATTACTTGTTAGTGTTTTATAAAAATGTCTTTGGTTTTATATAACTTATTTACTAAACATGTTTTGATATAGTTTTAATATGTTTAGTAAAAGTGTGTTAGTAAACTATTGGCTCAAACCTTTTACGTATTTTATTTGCTTCGTTAAAATGATTTTACGTTTGTTATCGATAAAACATTAAAAGATCGTAAAATATAAATAAAAGTTTTTATGGTTTATTTGTATTAACAAACTGAAAAAAATAGTGAACTGGTTACTTTGGCGCGTAGGCTGCGTACATCAGAGTCATTGTACTTTGATGTTTGTTGTTGTGTTAGTGTTTACTAATGTTTGATACATTGATGGCGTGATATTGCTGGGTTAGGATCTGCTGATTTATTTGTGACGATTTTGAGTTTATTTTTTGAATATAGTTTGTGATTTTTGGGAAATATTGGTTCTAATTTTTAGCTTAGTGATAACGCTCAGATTGTGCATGTTTTTAGTAGCATTATGTTTACTTTTATATATGTTATTTGGTTATATTTGCGTGATTATAGTACTTAAACGCATCAAAAGATGTTTGTCTAGTGTTTATAACTAAGTGCAGGGAAACGGAGGAAAATAAAGAAATGTTCAAAGAAACGAAGATTCCGTTTCAAGAAGTCTAAATCAAGATCTCAAGGACCTTTGAAGACCATAGTGATTGAAGAACCAAGTTCTACAAGACAAAGTGAAGAAAAGATCAAGTTTCAGTAACTCGTAGAATCCAACCGGATCGGTTACACTCGCAACCGGATCGGTTGGAAAACGCCGTAAACAATGTTATAACCATCACCAACCGATCGGTCGAACCCGCAACCGGATCGGTTGGCGCTTTTAGAAGACCAACCGGATCGGTTGGTCGTATGACCGATCCGATTGGAGAAGCCGCAGTTGCCAAATCTTCATCACTAAGCTTTTCCTTTGCATCCAAACGATTCTAGGTCCTTCTCTGGTGTATTCTAGTCCTTCCTTACTCCTTGGAGGCCAAGTTCAAGAATTAATACCCTAGGCCTTGGAATTAGTATAAATAGAGGCTAATTGTGAGCATATGAGACACACCTCAAATACAAATCTCTCTACTCATCAAACAAAGTCTTAAGCTCTCAAAATTCGTCCTTAGAAGTCCAGAGAAGTTTGGAGTTCCAGAAGTTCCACATTTGGAGGCCAATTCACCAAGAAGTCTACCTCAATACTTTGGGAATCATTACTTCACCATTTGTAATCTTATTCCAAGCATTGTAAGACTTTTAATCATGTTTTCTAATGTTCAAAATTTTGAGTTTATGTTCATGTTTGCTATGAGTGGCTAGTTTCTTTATACACTTGCTTAAATGATGTTGATTATCATATGATTAGTTAGTGATTGTGTTAACATGTTTTAATTCAATTTCAAGTTAATTCTAAGATCCAATTGTGCTAAAGTTTCATAGTGACATTTGTTAATCAAGTTTGGCTAATTGATAGTAATCGTTGGGGTCGAAAGAACTTATTGTTATTCAACTAGTCATAATCATTTTGTCTATGGATGATTGTTTTTACCCATTATTCTTGATTATACAAAGAAACTAAGGTGTGGTTGTAATAGAAACGATTTTTGATTATCAAATTGGGTTGATTGGAAACATCTAAATGGTCGTAAGATTAGTTGTTGAGAATCAATTGTAGCCTTTTGTCTATGATCGGTTACCTTTTGTATTGACCATTTCTTAAGCAATTTGATGAACAAGTGGATGTTTTTGTGTTTAAGTTTATGTATGTAAACTTATGAAACTTGAATTGATCTTGAATTGATTGGTTAAACATAATGCTTGTTTTTATGAACTAAAATCTTGACGAAGGTTTAACTTGTAAGAACAATAGATTAGTCTTCCAACTAATTATCACAACCAACATGTTAAGAGGTTAACACAATCACATTAATCTATGATATGAAACTAGTTTAAGCAAGTGTAGTTTTTAATCATCCGAATTTCATTATACCTATTTGCTTTATTATATGTTTTGGATAGACTCGTTAATTCAAACTTGTGTTTAGATTCACTCAAACCTCGCGAACGATCCCGACTTACCTTCATAATCTTGCTATAACGGACGAGTATACTTGCTCGTATGTGTTATTGGTAATATTGGTAATTCACCTTTATAAATTTAAAACTTGTACACAACCAAGACATCAAGTTTTTGGCGCCACCGCCGGATTTGATTGTGTTTCAACAAGTTTTGAATTTCCTAAGTCGATTCAACCCAAAAATTTTCTCGAAACCTTAACCGATCCGGTTGCCCTCAACCGAATCGGTTACGATTTTGCCCATCAATCAATCGGTCTAACCGATCGGTTGCATCCCGCAACCGATCCGTTACCTACTCGACCCATAAAATTGTTTTCGTTGTTTGTCCGTGTGTTTAGATATTGCCCGGATTCTCTAGGACATTGTATGAACACTGAGCAATGGAATAGAACCAATTACACCTCTTACCAACCCCGAACGTTTGATTCGAAGAAGAAGAAGAACACGTTTCATACCATTGGAAAATCGTGTACCAAGAGTACCAAACCCACCATTTGATAACCTCGTAGAAGCCAAAGTTGTTTACAATCCTTTCACCAATTTACCTTTTCCCATGGCGGACGATCAACCCATGTGGGGAACCAACCGGACCGTAGCACCAACCCCCGAAAGTGCTATTGTTGCTATTAACCTTGGTGACAACTTCACCGTGAAGGGACATCACCTTTCTATGATCAAAGACCGACAATTCGATGGCGTCGCGCTGGCCGATCCGCATAAGCACATTGTCAATTCATCGAAATTTGCGGCATGTTTCGTTATGGCGACACCGATGTCAATGCCATCAAACTCAAACTTTTCCCATCATCACTCGCCGGAGATGCTAAAGTATGGTACAATGAATTAACCCCGGAATCATCAATACTTGGGAGGAGATGAGGCAAGCTTTGTGAGCCGATTCTTTCCACCGCCATGTTTGATCGATTAATGGGAGAAATTCGTGCTTTCAACCAAAACCCAAACGAATCACTTGTCGAAGCTTGGCTTCGAATGAAAGATTTGCTTCAGTAGTTGTCATGGACATGGATTATCAAAAGGAACCATTATCCAAATCTTTTACCATGGACTAGATGAAATCTCTCAAGGCATCCTTGATGTTTGGAGGAATTTTTCTATAAGACTCCCAACGATGCACATAAATTGCTCGAAGATCGAGTACTTCTCAAACTTGATTGGTCCAAAGATTCCAAAACCAAACCTCTCCGAAAAACCGTTGCTTTTGTCAAAAATACCGACACCTCAAAACTCATGGAGAAGATGGAAGCGTTAACCTCAAAAATCGACTCGCAATACAAGGATATCAAAGATGAAATGAAAGAAATGCGAGACGGATGCAACAATTGTGGAGGAAATCACCCATCGTCCGAGTGCGACGATAAACCTATGGGTGGACCGAAGGAAGGAGAAGCGAATTACGCTCAAGGAGGATACCGTGGAGGAGGATATCGTAGTAATTATTACGGTCGAATTCGAAATTGGCAAGATCGCCGACCAAGGGATGACAACCGTGACTCTCAACCACGAACCGACGATCCACCACCACAAAATCTCGACAAAAGATGGAAGAAACCGAATTCGAAAAACCATGAGAGAATTCGTGGTGGTCAAAATCCGCAAATGATTTTATCAAAATCAATTTTTCAATCTCAAAGCCAAAGTTGAGCAAGGACGGAAAAATCATCAAGCATCTATCCAAGATCTTGAAAACAAGCATGCATACTTTCTCGACCAACATTCCTCTAGACCATCCGGTTCATTGCCAAGTAACACCCAATCCAACCCAAAACCATCGAATGATAAGACGCACATCCCACCACAAACAAGAAATGAGCATATCAATGTTGTTTTCACAAGAAGTGGTCTCGTGACGATCCACCACCTAATCCTAATACTCCCGCACCATTGATAGTGAGGATGAAACCGAGGAACCAAACACAACTCAAACCACCAAAAAGAAAAACATTCCATCCGTCAAGGCGTATACACCAAAGATTCCTTATCCTCAACGCCTTAAGAAAGAAAAGATGGAAGAGCGTTATAAAAAGTTCATTGAAATAATCAAAGAGGTTAGGCTCAATGTTCCTCTCGTTGACGTCTTAGCCGGAATGCCCAACTACGGGAAATTTCTGAAAGAACTTCTTAATAACAAAAGCAAGCTTGAGCAAATATCAGCAGCTTTTCTTAATGAAGAATGCTCAGCTATTGTCCAAAACAAAATCCCACCAAAGCTCGGAGATCCTGGGAGCTTTCTTATTCCATGTACTTTTGGGAATAATGTTAAATGTGATGCTCTGGCCGATCTTGGCGCAAGTATCAATTTGATGCCTTATTCGCTATATTCCAAGTTGTGCAACAACAGCCTGAAACCAACAAAAATGAGCATCCGATTGGCAAATCATTCCTACCAATATCCTATGGGAATCGCCGAAAATATGCTTGTTCAAGTCGGTAAATTCATTTTTCCCGTGGACTCTGTGATCTTGGAAATGGAAGAAGATAGTAAAGTTCCACTCATTCTAGGAAGACCCTTCCTAAATACCGCTGATGCAATAATCAAAGTGAAAGGAAAAGAACTCAACCTTGGAGTTGGGGAAGATCGAATCACTTTTCTAATCGATAAAGCAATGCGCTACCCACATTCCAGTGATGACACTTGTTTTAACATCGATATTATTGATGAAGTCACCGATGAAGAATTAGACGATTACTTAACGAATCCGATCCATTCATGACTACTTCAAAAAATCAATGAAACAGATTTTGACAAAGAATTTGATGATTTCATGAAAGTAGAATTCAAGGAGATAACTCGTAAGAAGAAGAAATGGAGGAAGAGGAAGAAAATTTCAAGAAATAACTTTCAATGACGAGATGCGAATTAAATCCTCTATCGAAGAACCACCCACGATCTCGAACTCAAACCTCTCCCGGATCATCTTGAATATGCTTATTTGGAGGAAAACTCTTCTTCCAAAGAGTCATATCTTCATTGCTCGAGGATAGTGAGAAAGAAAGTTTAGTTTCGTCCTCAAAATCACAAACAAGCTTTTGCTTGGAAAACATCCGACATCCCGTGAATTAGTCCCAATTTATGCAAACACAAAATCAATTTTGAAGAAGGGATTAAACATGTGGTAGAACGTCAACGCCGACTCAATCCCAACATGAAAGAAGTTGTTAAAAGGAAATCATTAAACTTCTAGATGCCGGAATCATTTACCCAATTGAGGATAGCCTTGGGTAAGCCCCGCATAATCGTGTTCCCAAGAAAGGAGGAATGACGGTTGTGACTAATGAGCGAAATGAACTAGTTCCAACTAGAATCGCATCGGTCAAGCGCGTTTGTATTGACTATCGTAAATTAAACAAAGCCACCAGAAAAGATCACTTTCCGCTCCCGTTCATGGATCAAATGCTTGAAAGACTGGCAGGAAATAAATTCTTTTGTTTCCTTGACGGATTTTCAGGATATTTCCAAATTCCCATCGATCCTAACGATCAAGAAAAGACCACTTTCACTTGTCCTTTTGGAACCTACGCATATCGGCGTATGCCTTTTGGTCTTTGCAATGCACCTGCGACTTTTCAAAGGTGTATGATCGCCATATTCCAAGACATGCTAGAAACCTCCATGGAAGTTTTCATGGATGACTTTTCAGTCTTTGGAGACTCATTTGAAGCTTGTCTTTCTAATCTCGATAAAATGCTCGAAAGATGCTGTCGCACATCTTGTTCTTAATCGGGAAAATGCCACTTTATGGTGATCAAGGAATTGTGCTTGGCCACAAAATCTCCAAAGGCTTGGAATGGAAGTAGACAAGGCAAAGGTCGATGTCATCTCAAAACTTCCACCACCAACTAACGCCAAAGCCGTTAGAAGTTTTTAGGACATGCCGGGTTTTACCGCCGATTCATCAAAGATTTTTCCAAAATATCTCGTCCAATGACGAAACTTCTTGAGAAAGAATCTATCTTTGACTTCAATGTCGATTGCATAAAAGCTTTCAAACACTTAAATCTCAACTTACTAGTGCTCCGATCATGGTCTCACCTAATTGGTCACTACCCTTCGAACTTATGTGCGACGCAAGCGATTTTGTTTGTTGGAGTTGTCTTAGGCCAACGCGAAGGAAAACACTTTCGCCCATATATTTTGCTAGCAAGACACCGAATAGTGCTCAAGAAAATTATACCGTCACCGAAAAAGAATTATCGGCATTCGTTTCGATTCGACAAATTCGATCATACCTCGTGCTCTAAAAATAGTCGTTTTACCGATCATTCAGCTCAAGTATCTGTTCACCAAACAAGATGCTAAACCACGCCTTATTCGATGGATTTTGCTACTCCAAGAATTTGACATCGAAATCAAAGATAAGAAAGGAGCAGAATCTTGTTGCCGATCACTTATCTCGCCTCGAAAATCCCAATCTTGAGGAATTAAAAGAAGAAGAAATCGATGATTATTTTCCGATGAAACTCTCATGACCATCGATGAAACCGACGATCCTTGGTTTGTCGACTTTGCGAACTACCTCACGGAGGAATTCTCGAAAAGGTCTAACTCATGCTCAAAGAAGCAAATTCTTTTCGAACTTAAATACTACTTTTGGGAAGAGCCATATCTTTTCAAAATGTGTCCGATGGGATGATCCAAGATGTGTTTCGGTTCAAACTCGAAAAATTCTCGACGAATGTCATCATGGCCCAACTGGGGACATTATGGTCCTTCCACCACAACTAAGAAAGTTTTTGATGTCGGATTCTATTGGCCAACAATATTCAAAGAAGCACACACACTTGTTCAAAACCGTGATGCTTGTCAAAGAACCACCAATCTCTTTCGAGAGATGAAATGCCATTAACAAGCATTCAAGTGTGTGAAATATTCGATATTTGGGAATAGATTTCATGGGACCTTTCCTAAATCCCACAAATTCAATACATTCTCGTTGCTATAGATTACGTGTCCAAATGGGCGTGTCAAGCTTTACCAACAAACGATGCTCGTGTCGTCATTAATTTCCTCAAAAGCTTTTGCTCGCTTTGGAATTCCCAAGGCATTAATAAGCGATCGAGGAACCCATTTTGTAATCAACAAATGGAGAAAACCATGAAAAGATATGGAGTTCATCATCGATTTGCGACGGCCTATCATCCACAAACCAGTGGTCAAGTTGAAAATACCAATGAGCTCTCAAAAGAATACTAGAAAAACAAAGAAGGACAATCCTTCAAGGTGGGCAAAGAAACTTGACGATGCTCGTGGGCATTTCAGATGGCTTATAAAACTCCAATTGGCACAACTCCTTACAGACTCTTGTATGGAAAGACTTGTCATTTGCCGCTCAAGTTGAACATCGTGCTTATTGGGCTCTGAGGAATTGTAACACCGATCTCAAAATAGCTGGAGAGAAAAGATTCCTACAATTGCACGAACTCGATGAATTGAGACTCTAAGCTTATGAAAATTCCAAACTGTACAAAGCTAGAACAAAAGCTTATCAAGATAAAAAGCTACGAATTCGAAAAGAATTCAAAGCCGAGATAAAGTTCGCTTTTAACATGAAATTCAAATTCAAAGCTCCTAAGTTACAACCAAAATGGTTTGGACCATATGTCGTTAAACATGGATATCCATCCGGTATGTCGAACTCTATGACAAACAAGGTGGAAGTTTCATTGTTAATGGACACCGAATCAAGTTATATTACGACAAGGAGCAAACGAAAGAAGTTTCGCTATGACAATTTCCCATGACAATGAATTCGAAACTATCACCTTTGTAGCACCATTTCCAGGAAGAATCCCACAAATTGTTCCATGGAAACCATCTGCTGAGTTCGTCTGGGACGATATTGAAGCTACTGGTGAAGAATTCATGTATACTCCCGAACTTTTCAAAATGTTCAAAGCTGCCCTTGCAGCTAAATAAATTCGGGAAAGATTCGAGTCAGGCTGATGACTCGGTAATAAATCAAGCGCTTCTCGGGAGGCAACCCGCGTGTTTCGATTTTCTATGGTCACTCCCCAAAGTTTAAACCTTCGGTTGAACTTAAGTGTGGGGGGGTGCCATCCTTTTAATAAAACCTTTTGTTTGTTTATAAGATTGTGTGCAGGTGATGATTTCTCTAGTGGACGCCAGGAATGAAGAAAGAATTTTAAGCTGATAAACTTGTTGACATATCTGGTTTCATCTCTATTTTCCCTATTTCTATATTTTGAAGTTCGCTTTTCATTGAGGACAATGTCTAACTTAAGTGTGTGGGGGGGGGGGGTGAATAGGAAAAATTAGAGTTTTTATGCTTAAATTCAAAATTTTGTTTGCCCTTGAGTTGTTTTCACACTTTTAGGATTATCTATTAGAATAACTGGATCATTCCACTGGTAAAATTGGTAATATTTGAAACTTCGAGATGTGTTCCGATTACTATTGCAATCCATTCTAGGATCGATAAACATTTGCTAGCACATATTATACCCCTTTCCACTAAATTGTGAGGATTTGAGCCTATTTCTTATTAGCATACATCTTTTATGCTTGGATCTTTTGCTATGAGTGTCTTGGTGATTTTATTTATTCTAGAACTTGTGCTTGTAAATCATTACTGCATCAGCAGTGAGATTGCATTCGTGCGATATAAGTGAATTCGTGTGATAAAGAGGCACTTTAGGATTTAACCCAAATGGCCTTCCATTTTACATTTAATGATTTATTAGCTAGCCACATTGGTTAGTTAACCACCCACATGGACCCATTTGTAGTGCTCATTTTTAGCACTAGATACCCCTAGTTACACCTTCTGAGCCATCCCTTTCATTTTTGCTTCAACCCAAAAAAAAAATACAAAAAGATTTTACACTTTAAACCTTAGCCTATCCCGTATCAATGTCTAATGGTTAGTTGCTAGTCACCTGGAAAGTAAAGATTGTTCAAATGATTATGAGTACCACATCCTATGAGATGATTGAGCCATGAGCAATTATGTTAAAAAAAAAAAAAAAAAGCCAATGAGCTATGATCGAGGAACAATTGTCATGGAAATGCGAAAAGCTGTGGAAAGTGGAAAAGAAGAAGGCAAAGCTATAATCGTTTATTTGGTTAGTGGAATGTTTGGTAGCTAGCAACTTGGGTATTAGACTTGATTTCATATTTATTTTTACACCAATTTCATAAACATTCCCATGCCTTATCCATACCCTTAACCCTTAGCCATATCATTATAACCCGAATAAAAGCCCTCTTTAGATGTTTTTACTTGGTGCTCACGCCACGTCGGTGGAGTTTTGTTTCTTGTACAAGCTTATGGTAATAATCTAATCATGACTGAGCAATGAGTGTGATTTATCTTGTTACTCCCCTAAAAATGAGTGATTGAGTGAATTATATTTCATTCCTTTTTCGTGAGGTGTTTTGAAATGTTAATCATGCAAGAAAATCATTGGATATTGTCAAACATCTTGATGTTTCACCTTTATAAAGCATAATTGATGAATCCTCTCGTATTTATACGTGGTTGATTTGCATCACATTTTCATAATCACGATCTTGTACCAAAGGATGTTTTTCCTAGATTTGCTTGAGGGCAAGCAAAGTTTAAGTGTGGGGAATTTGATAACGCCGATTGTGCATGTTTTAGTAGCGTTATGTTTACTTTTATATATGTTATTTGGTTATATTTGCGTGATTATAGTACTTAAACGCATCAAAAGATGTATGTCTAGTATTTATAACTAAGTGCAGGGAACGGAGGAAAATAAAGAAATGTTCAGCAAAACGAAGATTCTCATTTCAGTAAGTCTAAATCAGTATCTCAAGGACCTTTGAAGACCATAGTGATTGAAGAACCAAGTTCTACAAGACAAAGTGAAGAAAAGATCAAGTTTCTGTAACTCAGAGAATCCAACCGGATCGGTTACACTCGCAACCGGATCGGTTGGAAAACGGCCAGAAACAATGTTATAACCATCACCAACCGATCGGTCGCAACCCGCAACCGGATCGGTTGGCCAGTTTTTGTAGAAGACCAACCGGATCGGTTGGTCGTATGACCGATCCGATTGGAGAAGCTGCAGTTGCCAAATCTTCATCACTAAGCTATTCCTTTGCATCCAAACGATTCTAGGTCCTTCTCTTGGTGTATTCTAGTCCCTTCCTTACTCTTTGGAGGCCAAGTTCAGCAATTAATACCCTAGGCCTTGGAATTAGTATAAATAGAGGCTAATTGTGAGCATATGAGACACACCTCAAATACAAATCTCTCTACTCATCAAACAAAGTCTTAAGCTCTCAAAATTCGTCCTTAGAAGTCCAGAGAAGTTTGGAGTTCCAGAAGTTCCACATTTGGAGGTCAATTCACCAAGAAGTCTACCTCAATACTTTAGGAATCATCACTTCACCATTTGTAATCTTATTCCAAGCATTGTAAGACTTTTAATCATATTTTCTAATGTTCAAAATTCTGAGTTTATGTTCATGTTTGCTATGAGTGGCTAGTTTCTTTATACACTTGCTTAAATGATGTTGATTATCATATGATTAGTTAGTGATTGTGTTAACATGTTTTAATTCAATTTCAAGTTAATTCTAAGATCCAATTGTGCTAAAGTTTCATAGTGACATTTGTTAATCAAGTTTGGCTAATTGATAGTAATCGTTGGGGTCGAAAGAACTTATTGTTATTCAACTAGTCATAATCATTTTGTCTATGGATGATTGTTTTTACCCATTATTCTTGATTATACAAAGAAACTAAGGTGTGGTTGTAATAGAAACGCTTTTGATTATCAAATTGGGTTGATTGGAAACATCTAAATGGTCGTAAGATTAGTTGTTGAGAATCAATTGTAGCCTTTTGTCTATGATCGGTTACCTTTGTATTGACCATTTCTTAAGCAATTTGATGAACAAGTGGATGTTTTTGTGTTTAAGTTTATGTATGTAAACTTATGAAACTTGAATTGATCTTGAATTGATTGGTTAAACATAATGCTTGTTTTATGAACTAAAATCTTGACGAAGGTTTAACTTGTAAGAACAATAGATTAGTCTTCCAACTAATTATCACAACCAACATGTTAAGAGGTTAACACAATCACATTAATCTATGATATGAAACTAGTTTAAGCAAGTGTAGTTTTAATCATCCGAATTTCATTATACCTATTTGCTTTATTATATGTTTTGGATAAACTCCGTTAATTCAAACTTGTGTTTAGATTCACTCAAATCCCTGCGAACGATCCCGACTTACCTTCATAATCTTGCTATAACGGACGAGTATACTTGCTCGTATGTGTTATTGGTAATATTGGTAATTCACCTTTTATAAATTTAAAACTTGTACACAACCAGCACATCACTTAGGGTTGTTATACTAATTTGAATATATTATGTATGAATCAAACTTGTTTTTGTTATTGCTAGTTAACGAGGATATTAATGAACGAGAATGTTATTGCTAGTAAACATATAACTTGATTCTTGTGATTAATGTTGAATCCCATGTGATTTATTTTGAATCCCATAAGATTCATATTGAATCTCATGGGCTTCTTAATGCTTTTTTATTGTATAACTAATTTTTTTTATGTTAAGTGTTGTTAGTGGTTCTCCTAGGAAGAAGTGGGTTACATTGACAGATGTGCGTCAGTCAGGGGTCTTCAAACCTGCAAATAAAGTTTTGAACCTAACGCCGTTGAATCAATTTAATCCTAATGAGAAGTCGGCAACTGATGTTGCTCAGGAGAAGAAGGTGCCGGAGAAGGCACCGGTTGTTGAAAGGAGAAGAAAGTGTCGGAGAAGGCACCGGTTGTTGAAAAAGAGAAGAAGGTGCCGGAGAAGGCACCAGTAGTTGAAAAGAAAAAGGTTTCGAAGAAGGCACCGATTGTTGAAAAGGAGAAGAAGGTGCCGGAGAAGGCACCGGTTGTTGAAAAGGAGAAGAAGGTGTTGGAGAAGTCACCGGTTGTTGAAAAGAAGAAGGTTCCGGAGAAGGCACCAGTTGTTGAAAAGGAGAAAAGGTGCCGGAGAAGGCACCGGTTGTTGAAAAGAATAAGGTGTCGGAGAAGGCACCGGTTGTTGAAAAGGAGAAGAAGGTTCCAGATGTTGTTACTAATACGGCAAATGAGAAGGCGCTTGATGTTGTTAAAGATAAGGCTACTGGTGTTGGTACCTATAAGTCAAAGGGTAAGGATGATCTTACGAAGGGTAAGCCACAAGTTAAGGTGCGTGCTGTTGTTAATGAGAAGCCACAGGTTAAGGTGCCGACTATTTTAAAGGATAAGTCGTCGGTTTTTTGAAAGGATAAGGTTGTTAAGGATAAGTCGTCTAAGGTTGAGATTCCGGTTAAGGATAAGTCACCGGTTACCAAGTATAAGCCAAAGGATAAGTCGTCTAAGGTTGAGAGAAAGGTTTCTACTTTGACGTCCAAGGATAAGCCACAAGTTGAGACCAAGACAAACGCGCCGGAGACGAAGTATGTTGAAGCAGTTCAGGCAGAAGTTAAACCAAAGCGAAAAAGAGTTTTATCAAAAGTAGATGAGAGTAAAAAAAAAGTGAAGGTCAAGCTGCAAAAAGGTGTAGTTTCTTATAAATTTGTCTTTTTATTCTATTTTCTGTCTTTTTGATCCCATGGGATTTCATATGGAAACCCATAGGATTTCATATGGAATCCCATGGGATTTCATATGAAATGCCATGAAATGTCATATTGAATCCCATGGGATTTCATATTGAATCCCATGGGATCTTATCATGGGATTTTATATGATCAGTTTATTGATATTATGTCTTTATTTATGTAGATGCCGATGAATTTGAAGATAAGAAAAAGAATTTGAAGAGTAAGGATGTGTTGAAGAGAAAGGACAATTCGATTCTTTATCTACTGAGCAACTTATGTTGAATAAGGGTTTTATATAGAAACTTATGAAGAATCTGATGAAGAGTCGAATAAGAAAGGTAAGAAGAAAGAAAAGCAATTGACGCCTGAAGAAGAAGCACATGAAAAGTATCTTTATGAATTTCCAATTCTTCATGCAAGGACAACACCTACTTCTTTTTTTTCTGCCATCCATGACTCAAAGGTTAATATGGAGAAGTTTCTAGTAGAGATAGGATTTGGTTCACTATACAATGTTACTATATACCGCATTCCATCAAAGTTGGGAAGGTATGTGGTTTCAAAGTTTAATGAAGTAACTTACAAGTTGAATTTGGATAATGGCAAGTCAATCAAGGCCACTCCTTCCAAAATTCATGATATGTTAGGTGTTCCTATTGGTGGTTCTTCTCTTTTTTCTTTAGAATCCAGATTAGTTGATGATGAGTTTGTGAAGGATTGGGTTAGTCAGTTTTTCCCTAAATCAGTTAAGGAAATCTGAGTGAATGATATTGCTTCTGATAAGGATTTAAAAGGTACCTTTTGAGGGTCATTTAAGCCCTTAATTGATCACTTTGTATCCGTTACTACTTAATTTCGCTCCTTTTACTTTTAGGTCTCTTGAAGGCAAATGGTCGGAATGACACTTATTCGGACGAAAAGGCGCGAATATACGAAGAAATTGGCCAAAGTCAAGAATCGAGATACTCAGTGCTTGAACCGAAGGGGACGGCGTCAGTTCTAATTGTGACGCCGCCGAACATGTTTTGTGACGACTCAAGAGCCAAATTGCTTATTTACAAGTGACGACATCGTGTCTTAAAAGAGTAGGCGTCGCAGACTCGCACGACCTAGATTTGATCCGAGGGCGCCGAGATCAAGGCGACGGCGCGTCACGGGCATAAGGTGACGCCACAATGATAACGTGGCCAAGACAAAACCTAATGATGGCGACCCGACGCGCCACAATTAAAGAGTGACGCCGTCGCAGCTTTGTAACACTATATATAGAATCCGAATTTTTCGCTTTTAGGAGGTAGTTTTGTGGAGTAAAACCAAAACCAAACCAAGGCTATCTTGTACAATATTTTAGGTTCCATACCCTATTTTACATCAAGATAAGTGTTTTACTTCATTAATTCAATTATGTCTTCAATTGATTGTGTGTATGCTTGCATGTTCTCCATGTCCGCTAATTTACTTGTGTGTTTGCTTAGGTAATATGAAACCCGTTATTAAATATTGATTGGTTGTCTCTTATCTTAATTGTGATTGACCTAGTATTGCGATAGGTCATTCGTTGTGTTATTAATGCTTGATTAATCTTTGTTGAACCTTAGTTTATAATCACCTAGAGTTATTGTAGGCTAAACATCCAAAGAATACCTTAGTGTTAAGTTTATGAATCCTAGAGATTTTGTAGTCATTAACCTTTGGTAGCTTCAAAGAGTTAGGGATAACGATACCCTACGACCTTATAAACACAACGCGTTAAGAATAAGGACGTGACAATTCAACCATCAATAGGAGATAACTAGGGAGTAATAAATCCTAAGTAAACACATTCTTAATCATCATACGAGCACACAACAATAGACATAGACTACCCCTATCTTAGTTAATTAGATAATTAGATAAGTAGAGTAATCGGTAGAAATACCAAAACCCCCAAATCCAAACACCGAGATTCGTACCTTTCCATTTCTTAAAAAATATAAAAAAAGATAAAAAAATAATCTTCCTCAACCCCAACCTTAGCGTAGTAACTTCTTACTAGCATTCCTATTCCCCTATAGAACGATATCAATACCCGTGGCTTACCCTAATACTACACTACAACGATTAGGTTCATCGCCTAGGTGTTGAAAAACTTGCTCGATGAAAAGGAAGTTCCTTTGACCCCGAACGCTACTGTGTAAGCGTATCAAGTTTTGGTGCCACGGGGGAATAGAATAGCTAGTTAGAGTCCACCTTGTTTAGGTTTCCTTGCTTGATTCCCCGCAAGTAAGCATTTTTCCATTTTAGCTTCCTCGTAGTCTATCCCCTTCTTCGTGACCTTTGTTAGTAATCCCATCACTTTTCATCATGGAAGGTGATAACCAACCACCACTCAACAACCCACCACCAAATAAATCACTTTCACTCAAAACCCAACCCAATGACCAACACAACCGCCGAAGCCGTTATGTGAGTAGAAACACCGACCTTCAAGATTTGCAAAAGGTATTTGATAGCACAATTAGGGAAGCTGTTAAGAAGGTGGTCAGCGCCTCTATAGTTGGCTCCATGATCAACAGTAATTCGGAAAATGGCTTAGTAGATAAAAACGTGAATGAGGAGGATAGTGCTTATTTCAATCTTTACCCCACTAAGGAAGAGGTTGCTTACCATCAATACATAATCGATAATCCCGATCACCCATCATTAGGATATGTCCAAAGATTAGAGAGAAACTTGGAACCTCAAAATCCCTTGTATGATCGGATATAGGAATGTCGAGCATGCTTACATAGATACGGAATCTCCCATTAATGTGATGTCATCAGCTGTTTACAATGACATTATGAATGAGCGACTTAAGATTAGGAGAGACCCTAAGTATCTAGGTGGGGTTTGCAACTTTGTGGGAAAAGTTAAGGATGTACACGTCTTTATAGGAAATTTCACCTCCCTAGTTAATTTTTTGGTCCTAGAAGACATCGGATGTGTCATTGACTATAGCTTATCCCAAGTAGTGCTAGGAAAACCGTTTGTTGAAAAGTCTAAAATGAGCCATAACAAGTTTGAAGGAACTGTTAGGTTTAAGGAAGGGAGCGAGGAGATCACTTATAGGATGCCTTGGAAGACGAACGGATATGGCCCTTTATCCCTTTTTGAACGAGACAACATTAAAGCTTTTGAGGAAAAAAGTGAAGACGATGTTGAAAAAGGTTTGAATTTCATGTGGGAGAAAAGGATACTTTATTATAAGGATTGCTTGACCCTAGGGCCTAGGTATAGAGTCGATGAAAATTTTGTCAATATGATAGAATTCTCATTAAGAATGAAAACGAGACAACGTAGGGCACGACTTGAGTCTAGCTACAAGACTCATAAATAAAGAAAAGCGCTTCGTGGAGGCAACCCATGCTTAATTGTTTGCTTGTTTATGTCGTGTATCTTTATTGATTGTTTATTCTCATGTTTAAATTTGTAAAATGCTTTATTTTGTCTTTAACCTCGTCTTAAGTACATATAAAGGTATTTTACATAAGGGATAAGTGTAGGGAGGATTACACACGTTTTCAAAAGAAACGTGAACATGAGAATTACAATTATTTGCAAGATATACATGTGTGTTTGTTCGAGTCAAATACTTGTATCGAGTCATAATGGATGTTTTGCAGGAAATTTTTCCAGATTTTAACGATAAAAATGTTCCAAATTTTTTTCTAGAAAATCGCACCAGCTTCTGTCAGATAACTCGACGTCCAGATCGCAACCGACGGCGCCAAGAGGAGTCTTATATATTTTTGGAATTTTCCAAGTCTTAATTTCGAGCTACTTATAAATTTTGGAATTTTCCGTGTCTTAATTTTCCAGTCTTAATTTTCCGTAAAATCAGAAACATCCATTCCACAAGCATTATATCCTAGTTTAGTAGAGTCTTATATATATTGTTACCGCCGATTTTACGCCGAAGGTTTCGTTTGTTTTCTTCAAGTGTGCGGTTTAATTTATCAAGAAGAAGATACATAAAATGAGAAGGAGCTTTTCGCAAAACATTCTTCTTGAAGAAAGATGTAACCACCACTTCACACGGATCCTATCGAGCTAATCAAGGAGTATTAGTTTCTTTCGTTTTTTACCTTCCATTATCATAACTTTGATACTTTCGGGGAACATTGGGGACAATGTTCAGTTTAAGTGTAGGGAGGGAAAATAAAACGGGAACTTTGAAACTATGCTTATCCTTGAATAGTTGCTTTGTCCAATTTCATTTGAAACTATGCTTAACCATGAGAAATATCGGTTAGGGTAATTTTGACACCAAATTTAAAATTTTTCATGACATGTAGGAGTGGGCCATTAGTCTTAATAAAGCGTCTCATGGATAGGAAGTTATATGACTAGCAAAAAAACCCTTTATCACTTAAATTCCACCCAAAATGTGAGGATTGCCCTTAGATTTGTAGGAATTAAAGCATTCCACTTTAATGCTTCGAGTGTGAACCGGTAGTATAATAGATTCTAGAACTTGTTTTGTGAGGGGTCATTTAAGAGGTACCTTTTTGAGGGGTCATTTAAGAGGTACCTTTTTGAGGAATTAAAGGATTTAAAAGGTACATTTTTGAGGGGTCATTTAAGCCCTTAATTGATCACTTTTGTATCCGTTACTACTTAATTTCGTTCCTTTTCACTTTTAGGTCTCTTGAAGGCAAATTGTCGGAATGACACTTATTCGGACGAAAAGGCGCGAACATACTGAAGAAAATGGCCAAAGTCAAGAATCGAGACACTCAGTCATTGAACTCAAGGGACGGCGTCAGTTCTAATTTTGACACCGTCGAACATATTTTGTGACGACTCAAGAGCCAAATTGCTTATTTACAAGTGATGGCATCGGGTTTTAAAAGAGTAGGCGTCGCGGCTCGCAGACGGCCTTGATTTGATCTAGACGGCGTCGAGACCAAGGCGATGACGTCACGGGCATAAGGTGACGCCGTCACAATGATAACGTGCCAAGACAAAACCTAATGACGGCGACCGAGACGGCGCCACAATTAAAGAGTGACGCCGTCAGCTTTGTAACACTATATATAGAATCCGAATTTTTCAGTTTTTAGGGAGGTAGTTTTGTGGAGTAAGAACCTAAACCGAACCAAGGCTGTCTTGTATAGTTTTTTAGGGTTCCATACCCTATTTTAAATCAAGATAAGTGTTTTACTTCATTAATTCAATTATGTCTTCAATTGATTGTGTGTATGCTTGCATGTTCTCCATGTCCGACTAATTTACTTGTGTGTTTGCTTAGGTAATATGAAACCTAGTTATTGAATATTGATTGGTTGTCTCTTATCTTAATTGTGATTGACCTAGTATTGCGATAGGTCATTCGTTGTGTTATTAAGGCTTGATTAATCTTTGTTGAACCTTAGTTTATAATCACCTAGAGTTATTGTAGGCTAAACATCCAAAGAATATCTTAGTGTTAAGTTTATGAATCCTAGAGATTTTGTAGTCATTAACCTTTGGTAGCTTCAAAGAGTTAGGGATAAATGCATACCCTACGACCTTAGAAACACAACGCGTTAAGAATAAGGACGTGACAATTCAACCATCAATAGGAGATAACTAGGGAGTAATAAAACCTAAGTAAACACATTCTTAATCATCATACGAGCACACAACAATAGACATAGACTACCCCTAGCTTAGTTAATTAGATAATTAGATAAGTAGATTAATCGGTAGAAATACCAAAACCCCAAATCCAAACCCCGAGATTCGTACCATTCCATTTTCTAACAAATATAAAAAAAGATAAAAAAATAATCTTCCTCAACCCCAACCTTTGCGTAGTAACTTCTTACTAGCATTCCTATTCCCCAGAGAATGATATCAATCCCGTGGCTTACCCTAATACTACACTACAACGATTAGGTTCATCGCTTAGGTGTTGAAAAACTTGCTCGACGAAAAGGAAGTTCCTTTGACCCCGAACGCACCGTGTAAGCGTATCGCTTCCAAATTGATTCGGTCTCAAGCAAGTCGATTTCTATTTTAAAGTAAACTTTCTTACACTTTTTACAAACATTATGGGTATGGTTGATGGGTTGAAGGGACAAATCTGTTTGGATGTTGTTTTACGGCTTCGTGAAAAAACTAAAACTAGTGATATTGATTGGTGCGACTACATTCATAGCAGCCTTAAATACAGTAAACTCCCGAAAACTCTATCTAATCAATACACTGGTCCATATACCTTCCTCGTTGTAAGTTTCTAAATTGTTTTCATGTTTGTTTGAGGTTTAAACGTGTTTATGTGATTCATTTGTTGTAACTTTCTTTACACTTTTTTTGTTTTTTGATTTTCAACAAAGTTCGATAGGATTTCTGTTGTTCGCACACGTCCGATTATCAGAAGCTGGTCTTCATACTTATTGTCACAAAGACAGGAACTGGAACTTAGATTAGAAGTTATGGGTTTGTTAGAACTTCAAGAAGAATGGACTGAATCCGAGGTTCAAGAGGCTGAAGGTTTTATTTGTGGTGGTTCTTTTCAAACTTCTTGTAACTAGGGTCATTTAATTTTTGTTTCTTGTTTTTCATTTATTGTTATTTAATCACATCTAATTATTTTAGAATCCCATGGGATCATGTTTAGAATCTCATGAGATTTTGACAAAATCCCATAGGATTCACAATGAATCCCTTGTGATCAAGTATCTTTTATGTCTATTACAATGTGCTCTATTATGAATATTACAATGTGATTTACTCCAGGATTTGTTTAACAAAGTTGAAGCAAAGTTAGATGTGATTTGTAATGAAATGCTTGCTCTTGAAGATTATTTGAGGAAAGCTATTTTAGATTACCCTGGTGATGTAAAGCTCTCTGAACTACATGAAAAGTATGCTCAAATTTTCAAGCAACCAATGCCATTAAATGATGAATGTCTTAGTGTAGGAGGAGATGGAAATAATAGGGATGATAATTATGGTAATAGAGATGATGACGATGATGAGGGTAATGGAGATGATGATGATGACAATGATCAGGATGGGAATGATAGGGTAACTTTGAATATTTTGGCAACGAACCATCTGGTTGTGATGTAGATGCCAAGAAGCGAGATGATTCAACCGTGGTTGATCCATCTGAAAAAAAAGATGATGTAGTTCCCGAGAAGCAAGTTGATCCATCTGATAAAAAAAACATGTGAAGAGTATGAGATCACCAGCACACCTGAGTCTTTAATGTAATGGTTAGATAATAATAATGATTTGGTTGATGAGGTGATTGAATGTATAGCTGCTGATCAGTCATATGTAATATTCTTGCATAATAATGCTCTCCTTTTTTTCCTTAAATTTATTTCTTTTTAATCAAATCTTTACTTTAACTCGCTCAGTGAAGGTTTGGAGGGAATGGATGTTGAGAATCCAGGTCCCATTACTCCTAAAACATGGCTACTCGTTCTTCAAATGTAAGTACGAGTCCTAACAAGCGTTTGGTGAAACCGTCTTCCTACCTATTATCTCCATATATGAACAAGAAGACAAAGGTTGTACCCAAAATTACAAGGCTTGAGTTTGTTCTTGGAAATAGTTTGTTCGCGATGCAAGGCGACAAGATGTAAGTTTACATGTGTATTTTGTATATAAGTTTCATGGTTAATAAAAATTCATTCATCTGATTCAATGTGAAGGGAATCCCATGGGATTCATAATGAATCCCATGGGATTAGATGTGAATTGCATTGGATTTGTAGTGAATCCCATGGGATTAGCAGTGAATCCCATAGGATTTGTAGTTAATCCCATGTGAATCATACATAGTCCCATGTGATTCTTAAATGATTTGATTTTTTTTTTCTTTTTTACTCATATAGTGAAAGACTTTTCGAAACACATTCTGAGGAGTTCATGGTGTATTCAGTGCGTTTGAATATGGAAACATTAGCACCCGGTTTGTGGATCGATACTAATGTAATTGACTGTTGGAGTACAATTATTAATTATGAAGAGAGATTTAAATATCATGGTTCTCCATCGCGGCACTTTTTCCTGACCGGATGTATTGTAAGTATTTATTTTTTATTTGCTTAGTAAACTCCTTATTTGCTTAATAAACTGCTTATCTGACTTACCAAACACCCCCAAAGCAATACAAATCATAACATCATCTTTTAAATTTCATATACAGACATAGTCTATGTTTGATGGAACCTTGGCTTATGAGGACGATAAATTTGAAAGTTTTGAAAAAGAAGTTTTAGCTCAGTTTAAAGATAATGTTGGTGGCTTGGCTCTCAATGGCATTGACTTGGTATTTTTTTTGTTATTAATTTTTATTTGTGTTTTTTAATTTTCTATCATTTTTATTATGTTCTTCGTTTTTTTTTTTTTAAAAAACAGGCTTTCTTTCCAATTCGCAATTCTAGCCATTTTATGTCGTTGTCTTCAGCCTTACTAAAGCAACATCAATCACGATACTAGATAACAGCGATTCTGGAGAAACGTATGATTCAAAGTATAAACAAGCCTGTGAACTTCTTGTAAGTATTTACTTTTCTATTTGTAAAGTGATTCACAAATAATCCCATGGGATTCAGACAGAATCCCATATGATTCTTTGATGAATCCCTTATGATTTATACAGTATGAATCTCATGGGATTCATATACAATCACATGGGATTCTAGATGAATCCCTTGTGATTCATATAGATTCCCATGTGAATCTCATGTTATTCATGCTTAATCCCAATTGACATTTTCCCAGAATTCTAGTAATTTATGCTATTTTTTTAATAATTTTGTAGAAAAAGTTATTTGCCCGTCATCTGAAGTTGTATGGTCACAAAAAACATGCTAACGTTCTTAAAGTCAAACCAAGAATCCCAAAGCTCAAGTGGAGGACCAAGAAAAATTTCCGTGATTGCGGTATTTTCACTATGTTGCATATGGAATGTTACACCGGTGAAGCTGCTAAGAAATGGGATTGTGGGCTGGTTGCCGATTTTGGAGGGCAGTCCGACATGTTGAGGCGATTGAGATTCAAGTTTGCTACAAAGATATTGTTACATGAACTTAATGAGCATGTGGGTAAGATGTTTTAATTAGCAAAAGAGTTTGATAAACTTCCTGCTCAAGAAAAGATGACTATAATTGTTGAAGCAGTTAGGAATAGGGACACACGTAAGCAAAACTAAGCATTCAAGAATATCGTCTTTTGAGAATGGTAGAACAGTTTATAACTAGTCTTTTGAAAACATGTGAATGGTAGAACAGTTTTTAATTGTTCAGTTAGTTGTTATGGTAGATCAGTTTGTCCAAGGTAGATCATTTTACTGGTCAAGTAACTGTTGTGTAGTTTCTTCTAAATCTGTCTTTTTATGATTTTACTTGTCAAGTATCTTTGGCTATGTTTGGCGCAGAGCTTTTTGAAGCTTTCTAGAGCGATGAGCGGTGAGCAATGAGCTTTTTGATTTTTAGTGTTCGTTTGACAAAAGAGCGGTGAGCTTTGCTATTTTTTTAGGAAAACTCATTTTTCCAATGATTCTTTAAGAATTAGTGAGCGGTGAGCCGTGGCTCCTGCTCATAGCTCACTGCTACTGCTCACATCTACTTTTAACAAACACACCCTTTATGTGACTTATACAGAATCCCATGGGATTCATTATAAATCCCATGGGATTCTCTATGATCCATGTCTTTTAATAATTTTACTTATCAAGTATCTTTATGTAATTTATACAGAATCCCATGCCATGTGATTCATCCAGGATCCCATGTGATCCATACAGATTACCCATGTGATCAAGTTATTGAAACAAAAGATAAGTAACAAACAAAACTTAAACTAGAAATATTTGAAACAGAATATAAGTAACAAACAAAATAAATTTTCTTTGCAAATCATCTAAATATTCAAGTAAAGAAGAAAAAGAACTAACAAAAAATAAGAATATAAGTAACTTAAGTTTGTTCAAACATCAATTTGTTTCGCCTTTCACCTTGCTTTTGGGTTCATCGGACAAGTAGTTTTCGTACGCAAGTTGGTCTTCTCTCCACAATGGCCACAAGGCTTCATTTATTTCTTTTTAACTTGAAGTGCTTTTTCTCTTTCACTCTTTCGCCTTTCATTGCGTTCTGCTTCTGTAATATTCCCTTTGTTTCTTGTCTTTGTTAACTATTTTGTTCTCAGGTTTAGAAATAGTAAAATGTTCACCAATCACATATCCTGTATTTCTTGAAGGAGGATTTGGCACCTCGGCCTCCACTTATGTTTTCAGTGTCTTTAACTTTTCTATAAAAGCACCCATTTTCACTACATCTTTGCTCAACCGAAACAAACATTCTTCAACCAAAAACGTTGCCTCATTTTAAATCTTTCAATTTCTTCATTTATTTCCCCATATCTGTTTCTTTTCCTTTTCAATTCAGGTAGTATTATATCCCTTGTCCAACGCCTCAAAATATATTGTTTTGGAATGACGTTAATATCACGATTCTTGAAAACACAGAATATGTGTCGGCATAGAAAACCGAATCGGACAAAATGTCTGCAACTACATATCATGACCCATCTTCTATATTACGCAGTACCTTTTAAAACACAAGAATTATTAGACAATCCCATGGGATTCATAAATAATCCCATGGGATTCATAGTGAATCCCATGGGATTATTTGATTAATCCCGTGGATATTATAGTAGTTTATACCAACAAGTAACATACCTTATAGTCTACAAATTTTTCTGTTGCTACTTTTCCGCCTTCCTCTGCTTGTTCTTTTGCAAGTTCCGTATTAAGGTTTCTATAAGTTGCCGCATTTTTGTCTCTAACCATGACAATCTCACAACCTTCATCTATTTTTAAATCATGTATCGTACAAGTCCATCATGCTTCATTTATTTCCATTTGAACAAGCAGAAATATTATCCTAGTATACACTCTTGCCGCATGACGTTCAATTGCTAATTTTGTTTCACATTTTGGAGCCACGTCTAGTGTTTTAAAGTCTAAATGTTCTTGCCTATAATGTTGTCTTTCCATTGCTGATTCACAGGACATTATGAAACTAACTAGCATTGCTCCTGGGCTTGTGAAACTTTTGAAGAATGAGTTTTCACTCTCAGACCTTGATGTGGTTCTCATCAATCCAAACAAAGGTGAGTCGATAAAATAAGCTGGAATCCACATTTCTCGTTGTTTAAACATTTTGGTCATCCATTTGTGGTTTTGCAAACCAAAATCTTCAATCAACTTAGCCCATTTCTCTTCAAATTCCAACGGTTCCATGAACATATTCCAAACGATCTTGTTTAAACGCTTCTTGAAATCAGTTTCATTGTATATTTCTTTACAAATATGCTTTTGATAATTAGAGTTTTAGAAGTTTATTTTCATAATAAAATAACATGATATACACATGTAAATCACATTGGATTCATAGATGAATCCCATGTGATTCAGATATGAATCCCATGTGATTCAGATAAAAACATTTGATAAATTACCTTTGCTGGAATCTTTTGGTGAATAAGCCACATGCAAAGTATGTGTTTCGATTTAGTGAAAACGGCTTCAATGGCTCTCTTCATTGCTCCATCTTGATCTGTTACCACCATCGTTGGTTCTTTAGAAAAAGCAGTCATGAATGCCTTTAGTAGCCATGTGTATGATTCAGTGTCTTCTTTTAAAAGCATTCCCAAACCAAGTGTGACACACTTTCTGTGATTATCGACACCGGTGAATGGTACAAACACCACGTTGTACCTAAAAATAATATACGTTTTAGTGACAAAATCCCATGTGATTACCTACATAATCCTATGTGATTCATACTTTATGTGATTTATACAGAATCCCATAGGAGATACTATGAATCTAATGGGATTCATCCCTGATCCCATGGGATTCTCTATGATCCCATGGGATTCTCTATGATCCCTGTCTTTTAATAATTTTACTTATCAAGTATCTTTATGTGATTTATACAGAATCTCATGGGATTCATAATGAATCCCATGTGATTCATCCAGGATCCCATAAGATTCTCAATGATCCCTTGTGATCCATACAGATTACCCATGTGATCTAGTTTGTATAATCCCATGTGATTACATACATAATCCCATGTGATTCATTGTGAATCCGATGATATTCATATATGAATCCCATGGGATTTATAACAGAATCCTATGTGATTTTTTAACAAGATAAATTATATTAAAAACACTTACTTATTACTCCCGAATGTTGCATCAAAAGATACTATGTCTCCAAACTCCTTATAATTGCATTTTGCAACTTCATCAACCCAAAACATTGCCACTAACTCACTATCTTCTACCTTATACTGAAATGTAATGTTTGGCACACACGTCTTTCTGTTTTCCATTTTATTTATAAGTATTTGTGCGTCACTTTCGCCTATGAACATATTAATATCCCGCCGATGATTCTTAAAATCATTAGATGTCCCATGAACATATTCATACCCACCTTTCATACTCGTTAACAAGTTGTGAGCCCGTGTTGCACCAATCTTGTTTGTTGCCGCTTTGACAACAAACAATTTTTCTGCTTGTGTCAAGTTTCTTTGCTTTTTTGTAAAATGCTTATACTCTTTTGGTATAAGCATATGGTTGTGTTTAGCAATAAACTGAATTATCTTATATTTTCCAGAAACGATATCCAATTCTAACCTTATACGAGCTTTACAACCTGTTACATGCAGAGTTGTATTTCTTTTTTGTTTGTCACTGTGTTTAGGATCCAAAGTGTCTACATTAATATGTCTTTTTTACACATGATGTATTTATGTTGTACAATTCCAGATTTTGTTAATCGTTGTCCTACTTTTTAAATTTTAGAAACTCCCGCTTCAGCGTAGGTACTATACATATCTATAGCTTCCTCTATAGTGTCATAGTATCTCCCCTCCTGGGTTAGAATTCCTTCTACATGAGGCACCCAATATATCGATCCACCCGTTGTCTCAGTATGTTCATATAAAGTTGGTCTTGGTGATCTCATAGAATCTGCATATAAAAAACAGAATCTCAAGGGATTAAGATAACTAAAATCATGTGATTTACACTTTTCTCATAACATTACACAACTAAAACTGAATCCCATGGGATTCACAATGAATACCTTTACATTTCATGCTGAATCCCATGGGATTTCATACAGAATCCCTTGAGATTAAGATAACTAAAATCATGTGATTTACACTTTTCTCATAACATTACACAACTAAAACTAAATCCCATGTGATTCATTCTGCATCCCATGTGATTCATTCTGAATCCCATGGGATTCACTGTGAATCCCATGGTATTCACAATGAATACCTTTAGATTTCATGCTGAATCCCATAGGATTTCATACAAAATCCCTTGGGATTAAGATAACTAAAATCACGTGATTTACATTTTTCTCATAACATTACACAACTAAAACTGAATCCCATGTGATTCATTCGGAATCCCATGAGATTCACTGTGAATCCCATGGAATTCATAATGAATACCTTTAGATAACTAAGATAATTAAAATCATGTGATTTACACTTTTCTCATAACATTACAAAACTAAAACTGAATCTCAAGTGATTCATAATCCCATGTGATTTAATACAGAATCCCTTGGGATTTAGATAACTAAAACCATGTGATTTACACTTTTCTCATAACAATACACAACTAAAAATTGATCTCAAGTGATTCATAATCCCATGTGTTTCATTATGAATCCCATGTGATTCATAGGGAATCCCATGGGATTTTCACTTTTCTCATAATATTATACAACAAAAATTGAATCTCAAGGATTTTACCATTAATTTCTTTTACAACATCATCTTTATCTTCTGTAACCACCTCATATACTGGAACTTCAATTAATTGACTTTCATCTACCGGTGATGGTGTTTTCCGGTGAATCGGAAGAAGTGGAATGGAGAAGACAACGGCTTTATGTGATGGTGATGATTCCGACGGTGGTTTCATGGTGATTCTGACGGTTTGATGTGATTCCGATGACTCCGACGATGGTTTCATAGAGATTCCAACTGTTTGATGTGATGGTAATGAAACCGACGGTGGTTTCATAGAGTTTCCGACGGTTTGATGTGATGGTGATGACTCCGACGGTGGTTTCATGGTGATTTTGGCGGTTTGATGTGAATCCGACGACTCAACGGTGGTAATTGGTGATTTCGGCGGTTTCATAGAGAGAGAAAGTGGATCTAGGGTTTTTTGATGAGAGAGAAAGTGATGTATTAAATGAGATGAATTGAGATTTTTATTTATTTATTATTTTTTTTAGTGACAGTTGAAATTATTAATGTGCCCTTGTTTGAAAATTTTGGCTTTCATCTCAACCATTAGATGAAAGATGAATGGATGGTTGAAATCAACTTATTTGTTCTTTAAATAATGCATGAATGTGAGGCTGCCCCCAGTAGGGGATTCAATCCCCCTACTTTTCACTACCACGCCAACTTTCTCTCTCCAGTAACCTTCAGGCGATTAGGTGCCCCAGTAAGGGCGACCAAGTTCAATTTTTTTTTTTAAAAAAAAAAAAAAAAAAAAAATTAACACAAAATAAAATTTCATTAATTATTAAAACGTTACATAATAATTCAAATAAAACTAAAACATTACGAAACTTATTAAAACATTACAACACTTATTAAAATTTAGGTTGTGGTGCCTTGATCCCTCTTTGAGTTTCTTTGTTTGTCGTTCTATTGCGGACAAAGATTCGTCGATTGGCGTGCAATAGAACATGAAATCATCATATTTCTTTTGTCGCTCAAATTCAAGTTTTCGTTCTTCTAGTGCCAATTTTTGTCTTCCTTTCTTCTCTTTTGCTCCATCTCCAACTCGATTTGCCGTTGTTCTAGCTCTTCTTCTTCAAATCATAGTGCAAGTTTCTTCTTCTTACCGAATGCCTTGGACTTGATCTTGCCCCAAAGATTTCTTTTTATTCTTCTTTGCGTATCACGACCAATTGGTCTACCATGCACGCATTTAAGGCACATCCGAGTCGGTTGAAGTCCTTGCTTTTTGACCATCATCTTGGCTTAAAAAGCGCATCTCATTATCCTTCCAAGCGAATGGTCTCAAAATCTTCCAACAATGCTCCAAAACAAACGGATGATTAGACACTAGTTGGTATTCATCACACGCTCGTGTATAAACAAGTGAGGTCATTCTCACCACTCCGTAATTCCCGAGAGCATTGTTGTAAATGGCACAAAATTGACCAACTCTAGGACTAATCCTATTTTTCCACTTTGTAATGATAGAGTTGTACGTTCTTTCTGCACCAACCTCCTTCTCAAAGTATGCAATGACTTTCTGCCAAAATCCTCTAGCATTTTGGTTGTTTTCGGTTACACTATTCTCGGATACATCACACCAAGCGTTGCACAAGGCGATCTCTTCTTCTTTGGACCAAAGCGACGAATCATTCTTGGCTTCTTTCTCGACAGCCTTCTTCTTTGCCTTTGTAGCTCGTTTATTTGGTTTGACCGGTGACGTCTCTTCTCGACATTCTTCTTCTTCTACGTCATCAAGGTTAACCGAATCGTGATACGATCCATGAGCCGAACCGGTGCCGAACCGTGATACTCTTGAGCCGGATAACCCGATCCGGTTCCAAAGATAAAATTAGGATTGTTGTATAATTGGTCATCGAAATCAAAACCCTCAAGATTGATACGGTTAACCAGAGAATATTCTTGATAATTTGAATATGAAGACGTTGATGAATCCATTGTTGGACGGTACACAGATTCGAGTGACCCATACATAGATTGGTTGCTTCGACGGGAGTAGCTTTGTTGTTGTTGGTGGTGGTGGATGTTTTGATGCGGTGGAACAAATGGACGATTTATACAAAATGGATTGTTAGGTTGTTGTGGTGGAGCTTGTTGGGATTGATATTCGAAAGCAGGGGGTTGAAAATTGATTCTTGGTGAGACACCGGTTAACCGGAAATTCGGATCCGATGTTAAAATATGCGGGGCGTTTTGTGCCAAACGGGATTTTCGGCCTTTGGTTGGTGGTGTTTTCTTAGACATTTTTGATAGAGAGGATTGTGAGATTTGTGAGTTTAGTGTGTAAATAAGTTGTGTATTTATAGGATAGTTTTAGTTTTTTTTTTATTTATTTATTTTTTTTAACCAAACGGTCAAAAAGTTTAAATTTCAAACGGTTATATTTTTTTTTTGTTTGGACTTCAACGGCTAGCAACAAGAGGGAGTATATTTTTGCTTTGTTCTTAACGATCGTCCAGCCGACCAACTTCTTTTTTTTTGCACTCGATCGATCGCCTCCACAGCAAGGGGGTCGAGATGAAATCGATCGCCCTATGCACTCGATCGATGGACGATTCGTCCTACTGCATTCGGCCTGAGTGATCTCACCACTTCCGAGATAATCCAAATATTAAATGGGACTATCATTGTACCTCCATGGCTACTCACGGACAAAACACAAGAAGTTACACAAAACAAAGGACTTAAATAAACATATCGTATAGTCCAAGTCCAAAACTTATAATTAAAAAATTCACCACATCTAACAAAATTTCCCCTAAATTTACAACTTCTCAAATAAAATCGCAGAGTTCATCAAGGTAACATCTTTAAACCTAATCATTTTAATTTAAACTTAGAAGTTAATAATTCATGATAGAAATTATATTTTCAGCAATTACTGTTTATTGTGGTTGTATATGCATTGTTAGGTTAATTATAAGCTGTGTTGATTCTAAATAATTTGGTTAACTGATTATTTTGATCTAGCCCCAGTTTCATACCCGAATATCGATTAGGCTTACGAGCCTAAACACGCAAAGAAATGTATCTGTTTATATATGTTTATCTACTTCGTATATGTATAATATGTCACTAAAAGCATAAGGCTTGAAACGAGTTTAAGCCATATTAATTGAAAGGAGCTGGCGGGCTCGAACTCGGCTTGGGGTCGTTTCTGCTCCTACTATTCATGATGAGTAAGACCGGCACAAGTTGTATCGAATGCAGCGTTAAGAACATTATTTTGTGTTAGTTGACATTTAAGTATTACTCCCTCCGTCTCAAATTAATTGTCCATAGTTTTATTTTTGGATGTCTCAAAAAAATTGTTCACTTTCCCCTTTTAGTAATAACTAGATAATTTAGTAAGGAATATTCTTAATGAGTGGTTGAAAATTATTATGGTCCTACTTTTATTAAACTTTGAGTTTGTTCTCGACAATAATTTTGAGACGGAGTATTAATTCTGAAAATTTGTTGTCAGAAAATGGTATATAAGAAAATGGTAGATATGTGGCTGAATTTGCAATTAGATCATCGGAACTTTAACGAAGTTGAGGGTGTCACTTTAGAGAAAGTGTTCTCTTGTGCTTTTTTGTATCTCCGTGAGGAGGAGCGGTCTGTACAAAAAGTTGCTTGTTAGGACGGATAGGGACAACGTAACATTCAAAAGAGTCAATGAGCTATAGAAAGTGATATAACTAATTGAAATGCGTATACGTGTACATATATATGGAGAGTGTGCTTTAGGTTGGTCCCTTGACCAGCTTCCTCTTAAATGTATCAACGTGATATTTGTGGCCGTCTTTTCTAGTTTGAAAACAAAGCTGTGTTTATAAACACTTGTGAATTGGTAAAACATCATGGAATCTTTTCCGTTATAGTATGTTGTAAATAACAGGTTTCTATTAAGTTTGTGTTAGCTTTCTTTGATTTAATTATACAACAAGGTCTTCCTTTAACTGCGAAAAACAACCATTTGGCTTGTTTTGGGTTACGAGTATGACTTAAGCACATGGCATAATTATTGAGACTTGAAGTCACCAAACATTTTTGAGTCTGGATAAGCTAGTAGTGTCTTTGTTAATCTGCCGTTGAGTTCTAGCAGCAGACAGTAAGTTGCTAGATCAAATTGTGTTGCAAGAAAAGGTACCTTCATCAAAGTGAGAATTGGGAAGTTATAATATTTACTTGGGTTCACGAAAAAAAAATCTTACTCAAGCTTTTACACCTCATGCAGTGCATTTAAACCGATTACTTTTAGTTTCTTTGGGTTCCTGAACTTCTCAAAGTCTTGGTGCACATCTCATTCATGCTGCAACTTCAGTTATGATGTTCATGACATGAGGTTGACTTTTTTAGTCCAATCATCTGTAGACAGGTAATGGTTAATAGAGGGCGCTACCCCCCGGGAAATATTCTACTGGATGAATAATAATTAGTTGTATCCGTGACTTGTGACTTGTGAAAGTGTAAACAGGGGAGAGAGTTGGACTCGCTAGCTTTAATCTTAAGGACTCCTGTCCCATCTACAAATTTCAACAATATGTAATACGAAAGCTAGCAAGGTTATACTAAGGTCTAACCTAATTTAGAAAATTATTCTATAATATTTAATCTTCCAAGAATCAAGTCATCAAATTGCTTTAGTTGTGGCTTTAACCTTATATGCTCACTCGTGACATGTCTGAGGTGTCAAATGGTTAATATGTGCTGCTTATCTCTGTTGCCAACTATTTAGTAGATCCCCTACAGGCTAGGTCAGACCCCGACCTGCAAATAAAAATACTAATGTGTAAGCATATATTAAAAGTTACACTTATTTGTTGGACTATACTATACCCGCATCTCACTGGTTTAACAGCATTAACCAATATTAGTAAGCAAGTAGGAAAGAAATGGACCTGTGCTGGGCCATTGACATTACAGCTATCCCTTTGCCTCCACCCCTTCATATCAACTCCTTTAACGTAGCCCCTAAACCAGCATAGCCCTCCCCCGCCCCGTCTAAGTTCTGCCGATTGTTGTGGGTAGGGAACTCCGATACTACTGTCGGCAATAACCAAACCAGCCTCAAGATTAGCGGTAGCTAGAAGTATACTGATGATGCATAACTTGAATTGGCCCTGAGCGTGGCAGATGATAAATTGATTATAGGTGCACCCGTCATTGCTTATTTGATAAAAATATGGTCCGCGCCATGAGGTGATTGAAGCATCACTCTCAGTTAGCATCTTCATATATTTCTATGTTCATAATAGCTTACCTGAAACCTATACTGATTTGAGCAATAACAGAAATAAAATAGTCGAGCCCTTCCTTACCGGATCAGAAACAGTGGGGTGTCCGGGTGGGTACTAGTACAAACAAACCAGGTCTCTCTTGGTATCAGTGGCAGCAACAGCTGAATTCTCATACTGGCTGTCACTCTTGTTGCCCCTTAATGAGCTGGTCTGTCTGCATTCTTGTAGTTTGCGAGTAGAACTAGTCCTTGACTCGTTGCTATTGAACTCCTCAAATTGAACCGCTGTAGTCAGCCGTAAATTGATTCGGTCATTGGTTAGCCACAGGCACAGATAACTCCTGCTTTATTAATCAGACTGTAGCCACAGTTGCTAGATGAAATTTTTGCGTCTGCTGATATATTACGAAAAGTAACAACAGATCTCTTCTTACGCTATCCATAGTCCTCATAGACCTTTGCTGGCAATGATAACTTTCCTGTTGTTTTGATGTGTGCAAAAGTATGCAGCTCCTAAGTATCACATGAGTTTTTGATATATACTATTGTTTTGAATGCCAAAAAGTAAGTGGTTAACCTAATAAATTCAATTGACATAATAAACCATACAAAGTAGGAATGAGAACCTCTCCACCAAGCATACTCCACAGTACATGGTATGCAGGCACATGATGTGGTTATGTTGATGATCTAATTTCTTCTAGTAACATAAACATAAGGTTGGTATTTTATCTCAGGCATTGAATATGCTAATTCAAGAATCAAGATATTGTTAGGTCATGCAGGATGATTATGGCTATTTGTATGTGGTTCATTGCCTGATTATGGAGGAGTTTTGTGCTTTTTGATTAACATATGCATTGATGGTAAGTCGGTTTGAAAGATGAGGGAGTAGGCTTGAGTAGGCTTAGTTTTTGGGTTTGTTAGGCTTTCACGAGTCATTAATTTGAGTAGTCATGTTGACTTCACATATGTACCTTGATTAGGCTGCTGAGAAATATTAACTTTTTTTAGGCGTAAGTTTCATCTTCTACATACAGCATGCTGTTGTTTCTGCTGCAAGTTGCAGTTTACATCACAACTTTCAACCATATTTATGTGCCAAGTTTCAGTCTTTGTTAATATGTCCCAACGATTGCTGTATCGTCTGTGTTCTATATTATATTTCCTATAATATATTTAGAAAATATTATCCGTGATGGTTGGTCGGTGTTCGGTTTTTAA
Source organism: Chrysanthemum lavandulifolium (assembly GCA_022545495.1). Taxonomy (NCBI): domain Eukaryota; kingdom Viridiplantae; phylum Streptophyta; class Magnoliopsida; order Asterales; family Asteraceae; genus Chrysanthemum; species Chrysanthemum lavandulifolium. Next base: position 179,800,601 of record CM040239.1, on the reverse strand, counting down.
GATGCATATAGGGTATGATCCATGCACGGACCAACCATGCTAGTATGCTACTGCAAGAAGGATCTGTCAGCACGGGTCAATTCCCATTTTGTAAAATTTGGCATTTTTTAATTTCTAACATCATATGCCGGTGAGTAAGTAGCAGTAAGGCGTGGAGTTGAAGTTGGTATATGTGGGTTGAGCTGTTTTTAACGTTACTTTCTGATGAAAAGTAGTTTATATCTCTAATAATTACTCACTACAGTATATTACACAATGTGATGTTTACATAATATTCTTGTTCAGTTCTTATTCTTTCATTTGTTACATTTTGTAATTGCACGGAAGTGCAACCCAAGTAGTGCCTTATTCAGAAATCAGAATATAAACAATTTTATTGAGGTGCATGGCATTAAATTTGTTATACTCAGCATTGTGATACCGTATGTTACTAAATGCGCTAACATGTTGCTTAATCTCACACTTGATCTTTTTCACAGGAAGTGGTCTTAAAAGCCATGGATGATGCATTTACCATTCAAATTAGCGGAAACTTGGTTAGACAGCTAGCCGATGAAGCTGAGAAAACAAAAAAGAAAACAAGGAAACCAAAACCAAAGACACCCAGAACTCCCCAACAAAACCAAGTTAAACCCACCAACCAAAAGGAGATCCATGACAACTCTCAAACCCCAAGAGGCGGGCCCCCTGTCCCCGGATGGCCGCCAATGTACCTCCCAGTTCCACCACCCGCACCACCTGTTAATGCTGAGGTAGAAGCTATTCGTTCTGTTCTTCAAGACAGTGAAAAAGTTTTGGAGAAATTACAAAAACAAGAAGATGAGTTGGCGGTAGAAGTAACACAAAAGGCAAAGGAACTTCATGATAAAGAGTTTAAAATTCCGCAGCCAAAACCTATGCCTTGTTCAGCGGATTTGACTGCTTGCTTGGATTGCTACAAAGAGAACACTAAGGACCCACTAAAATGCAAGACGCTGGTCGAGAAGTATGCCGATTGTGCTCGTACCATAAGGCAACAAATCAGTTCATTAAATCAATAAATACTTCATTACACATGATTTTTCTAGTTTTGACAAGACGATTGAGTCGTGGATCCTTTACGGCAGGAATAACTAAAAATTGTTGAATCTTCTTCCCGTGATTAAGTTGAATCATTGGAACACAAACTATGTTTTGTTGCAACTTTTGTGGGTCATGTTTGTGATTGAATGGGATACATGGTTGTTTCTGGCCACTCTTCATTGTGAGTTTGTGACCCTACTAACAATTATACCCATTGCTTTGTCCTATTGTAGAATACTTTTTGAAGTGCGTCTCTGTCCATGATATTTCATTATGCTGGTAAATGCTAACGATGCTGGATAGCGTTAGTGGTGTCTCAAGTATCGGATGATCCGCTATTAAACTTAAACATTGGGGGTTATGTGAAAATCTATTGTTCTGGTTCAGCCTAGTTTTCTGTACAGCCATTATATTGCCAGATAAACGACGAATTCTGATGGTTTCACCCATAAAAACTATAAATTCTAAGGGTGTTTTTAGTTTAGGAAAACACTCGTTGTTTTTTACAAATATTCATAAAATGTTTAGTGAAAAATAAAGAAAACAAATTGCGTTCAAATCAGTGTTATTCAATAAAATTCTTTCAAAACACAAAATCTCTATTTCCCACTATAATACACAACTTTTTTTTTTTTTAAAGATACCCCTGATCCATTTCCGCACTCATTTCCCTTAGGGTAAAAGCCACTAATCGAAGTGATCCATTTTTTTATACGTTTTCGGCAGTTTTTATACATTTTCGGCCGTTTTTATATGTTTTCGAACGTTTTTATACGTTTTCGTCCATTTTTATTCGTTTTCATCCGTTTTTATATTTTCCGTTCATTTGTATTCGTTTTCATCCGTTTTTTATACGTTTTCATCTGTTTTTATACGTTTTCGTTCGTTTTTATACGTTTTCATGCGTTTTATATGTTTTCGTCTATTTTTATACGTTTACGTCCGTCTTATGCATTTTCCTCTGTTTCACACTAGGGCTGAGCATCGGGCCAAATTCCGACCCGACCCGTCCCGACCCAGCCTGATCCCGACATTAGGGGAAATCCTAAACCGAATACTGAACCAAAATTAGTCGGTATTAGTTGGTTCGGTCCGGTCGATTTCAGTTTTGTCGATTTCGGTCGCTTTGGGTTGTCTTTTCTCCGTTTTTGGCCCTTCCCGATTCGACCAGAAAACCGAAAATGCTGAAACCGCAAACCAAGTACCGACCCGAGTATGCTCGGGTCGATTTCAGGACGATCGGTTTAGTTCGGGATTCGGTCGATTTTCGGTATTCAGTCGGTTTTGCTGAGCCCTATTTCATACATTTTTATATGTTTTCGTCCGTTTTTATACACTTTCGTCCGTTTAAATACGTTTTTGTCCATTTATATATATATTCGTCCGTATTCATCCGTTTTTCTATGCTTTTGTACGTTTTCGTTCGCGTTTATATGTTTTCGTCTATTTTTTACGTTGTCGTCCATTTTTATCCAATTTCGTTCGTTTTTATACGTTTTCTAATGTTTTTATACATTTTCATCCGTGTTTATACATTTTCTTACGTTTTTACACGTTTTCGTCCGTTTTTATACATATAAAAACAGACGAAAACGTATAAATACACATAAATGTATAAAAACATATAAAAACAAATATAAACATATAAAAACATACAAAACGTACAAGAACGTGTAAAACGTATAAAAACAGACAAAAACGTAAAAAAACGAACGGAGACGTGTACAAACGTATAAAACCAGACGAAAACATATAAAACGTCTAAAAACGGACAAAAACATATAAAAATGTATGAAAACGTACAAAACGTATAAAAACGTATAAAAACGGATAAAAACTTACAAAAACGTAAAAAAATGGATAAAACGCACAAAAACAGATAAAACGTACAAAAATATATAGAAACATACAAAAGTATATATAACGGATAAATACGTATATAAATGGATTAAATAGGAAGTTTACTTTATGTCGAATTAAAAAAATTTATTTCGAATTTTAGTCGTTTGAAGATTTTTTTTTCATATTATTTGATGTTCAATTTTACTTTTTAAATTCTTATTTTCTCATATTAGACTTTTTTTAGTTATTTTATAATTTAGTTGGTTAGTTTATAATTTGTTTTTGTGTTTCAAAAATGCCTTTACTAGTATAATATAACAAAGCTAAATCGAGAATTGAGATAGAAAATAACAATACTTGAACATGTTTTCTATGAGTCTGTGTGGCGGTAGGTTCAAATCCTGTTGATAAGTCGGCCAAAAAGATCAGAAACTATGGTTACCCAAAAAAATGGAAAACACAAACGCATGTTTCTCTAGCTAAACGCGTTTTTTATTTTTTCAATTGTTTTGTGGAAGAAACCCACTCTCTTGTTTTAGAAAACAAAAAATAGAAAATGAAGGAAAATTTTCTCCAACTAAACGCAACCTAAATGTTGCGATTTGTTTGTTTACCTGACATAGCCATTGGGAAATGATAATCTTTTTTCTTGGGGAACCATATAACTAAAATATTTGTGTTCGAAAACTGGTCACAAATATGAAATAGTTTAGAAAAAGGATAATTATAAAAATGTATCCAAATATGTATATAACATGACACTTTTTCGAGTTCTATATACAATTGTCTATTATTTTTGCTATAATAACACAAGTTTTGAATTGAGACTTTTGTGTGTATTAAAGTTTTGAATTCGGACTTTTGTATGTATTTTGTTCATGTATAATGATTATTTTTCATTTTGTTGTTAAATGTAAAACAAATGTAGGGGTAAAATAGGTACAAATACACACAAAGATCTGAATTGAAAACTTTGGTGTTATAATAGAAAAAATAAAGTTGACCATATAGGACTCGAAAATGTGACCAGTTAGTTACATTTTCAAATAGTTACGCCTTTAGAAAAAGATGCATGAAAACTGGTCGCATATAACCAAAATATTTGTGATAGAGCAGAAACGAAAGACTCAATGAGGGCCTGACCTATTGAAGTATTTTATTTTATTTCTATTACAACATTGTTTCTTAAGAAGTTTACCCTCCCTCCACAAACTTGCACGGCTGATCAAGTTGCCTCTGAAGTTCAGTGACCACAAAAACTTTCAACTCTTCACTAAGACGACCATGCACCTAGCCAGCAGGTATGTCCAGAAGATCATAGTTTGATGTAACCAAATCTCTGTATAACAGATAAACACTGATTTCTAATCATTGGCCTTAATTACATTCCCTTTACTAAATATATCCAATACTGTTGACCTTTACAAACATATCAATGACTGAGTAATTTTCAGCAAACAGTGCCACGAGCTTAAAACATAAATACAGCAACGGTTACACCAACCATACGTATTTTCCAGCAGTTACTCACATTCACAACATTAAAAAATGCTTTTAAAACAGAGAATACTGACATTATCAATTTTATCGTCCACATTACCATTATGATAAGATATAGGTTGTGATAGATTTAATGGAAACCCAACTTCAACAAGCATAATAGCAAATATCAATACGACAAAATCAAAACTCAAGTATCCAAAGATTCGTTACAGTCAACTTAATCATGTGAAAGTAATAAACAACATCTAAGTAAATAGTAGCACCCCAAAAACTAATTTGGGGCATACAAATCAAACATAACACTAAAATTATACTATTGAGCTGTTTCTATGCTAGATGGCAGCACACATACTTTAAGACGACAATTTGGGTCCTTTCTGTAACATCTTCTTAAACCGGCCAAATGTAAACCATTGTCAAGCTTAAACCAATTTCCTTCAAACTGGTACTCTAACGTGTAAGTTTCAGGGTCCAACATGAATGCTTCCTCAATTTTCTCCATAGCATCTTCAAGTATATATGACCATCGGATGAGTATTTTAGCAGTTTTTTTCAAATAAGATGTTGCTATGAGCATGTCATCGTCATCGTCCCAAAATGGGTCAGAATAAGGTTCACCCTCACCCTTGGACAAATCAGTGAGCTTTCTCTTCAAAGAGTTTGGTCCTTGCCCTGAAATGCCAATAACATTACATTATTGCATTTGAGTTCCTATTAATGCTAAAAAAGAAAGTAGATAGCGATATGAGAAAGAACTTCTGGTTATGCAGATCATGAATATTGTATGTTTGATGTATAGTGTAGCAGAAAGATTTAAAAATAATAATAATAAGGCTTTTGTAAAACTGCCATCAGAATACGAGGTGACATTCCAATCACATTCGGATTACATAGCTAAAATCAAGTGTCAATTAGAAATAAAATATAAATGATATACCGTAAAGGTTCGTTGCAGCTTCTTTCAAAGTAACTTGATGTTGTTGTTTAAGCTCATCCTCCTCCTCCTTCACCTTTCCTTGTTCCAATTTGAGAACCTCGAAAAACCCTACACCACTTCCTGTAGAGTTATGAAAATCTACAACACGTAATTCACCACCGAGTTCTTGACCAGAAAGCAAACTTGAAACTTGGCAAACACCTCTTTAGATTTAATAACAGTGACTCCAACACGATAGAATAGTTTCGACCTCGGGGCCATAAAAATTCAAACACATAATCAACATTATCTCCTGTGTGAGTGCTCCTCAAGCATATAGCGAGACAACTACATTTACACAGGCCAATGAGTAACCCCAATGGCCCGTTAACCATCAACTTATTAAGATTTATGCAGAAGTGTGGTTGATTAGTTTCAAGTGTCTTCCCAACAATTGACACCTCCCTCATTTTCAAAGGAAGCACATTACAAGTATCGTAATACTCGTTAATGTGAGGCATAGGAAGATGATCATCATGTGAATCAGCACAACCAGACAATTTAACAGCAAGCTTTTGTTTAGTTCGAGTAACCTCCAATGACGATGAATAAGGCGCATGGTTCTCACTATCATTAGCAATCCAAACTTGACCAAGACTCAATTGATGTGACTCACAAAGGGTCTTCAAAGCAACTTCAGTTTCATATGTGGCTAGTTTAAGACCGTGGATAGTCTGTTTAATGAATGACCAACATGCATATGTTTATAAAAATAAGTACTTAAATCCGCAGTTTCAAGAAAAATATAGTTATTAAAACAACAAGGATACACCTGTTGTTGCTAAAGAGATGAGAAGAATGTACCTCGAATGGCAGAGATTCTTGTACATGATACGTACTGAGGCCGGCTCTACAAGGACAAGAAACAAGATGCACATATATATATATATATTTGGTCAAAGAGGAGCCTGATGAACAAACATAAATGAGCTGCTATTATACTAGTACGAATGATGATACATAATAAAGGAGACGTACCTCTAGCGCAGACTTGAGCTCTTCGAGAACAACGAAAAGATAAGCGGCTTTCATACAACACTCCACGACACCAACACAAGATGAGTTATGATCAAATACAGGCAGCAATATTAGAGAAGTAAAACCACAATGGAGCGCAATTTCGACCAATGGAGTTTTCCCTCGGAGAGACCTAAGATCAAGAACTACGTCCGGATAACGGTTAAGAAAAGCAGTGGCGACAGGACTTTTTCCGTGATCCAATCATTTTCTTTAGGTGTATATATTTTACAAGGATCATAAAAGTGGTGACGAGGGTCCAAATCCTCGAGGGCAAAAGGTTGATCACTACATGAAACAAAGCGTATCCCATTGTCGGTTTCGGCGAGTGACCAAAACTGAAGTAAACCAGTTAAACGAGGCACACCAATATCACAAAATGCAGATATTATCTTGGTCTAATAACCTATTAAAGCATCATACTTGTCACAAAAAGCAGTTCGACGTAGCGAACAAAAAAAATAGCCCTTTTGGCCACTTAACTTGTCTATTTTGTCTCTATGATACATTTAGTACCCACAATAGCAGGTAAAGTCCAAACTAACCGGTTAAAACTCCACATCACACAAAACATGGGAATAGTCAAAATAAACATGCGAATAGTCAACCCGAGTGGTTTAGTCATACCACCATTTCCGACCAAAAACCACAGTCATACCAATATCCAATCCCCATTTCCGACCAAAAACCACCACCGGCGAACCACCGTCAAAACCATCATGTTACCGCCGGATCTCCAACCACGCTCCTTCCGTCCGTACATCTTAACCTCAATCAGCGCACCAACTTTCACCACCACCAACTACTCACCTAACTCAAACCCTAACCATAACGGAACCACCACTAGCCGCCGTTCCGTCAAAAGGTCACGTTTCGCGCCGTCATCATTCATCCACACCACTGCTACATCCAAATATCAAAACCAACCACCATTTAACAATTACCATTGTGAATCTCTAATTGAGATCGAGGTTGTTTAATGAGATGGGTGTCAAGGATTTGGTGACGTGGAATACGATGCTTGGAGGTGATGGTTGGTGAGTGGTAAAATGTATAAAATCAGGAAGTGCAGCTTTTGTGTGATGCCGTCATGTGGAGAAAATGGGCAAAAGACAGGATGTTATAAACATAGCTTTTGACTTGGGTAGCTTTTGTGTGATGTCATAGCTGACTTGGATGTTATAAACATAGCTGACTTGGATGTTATAAACCAGATACTTTAAGTGGTAAAATGCCTATAAAGGACAAAATAGTCGGGTCAAATAGCCAAAAGGGGTATTTTTTTTATTTGCTACGTCTAACTGATTTTTGTGACAAGTATGATGCTTTAATAGGTTATTAACCCTATTATCTTCTCCTCAACATTGTTATTCTTAGGTTCCTCCTCTGTGCAATTTAATATTATATTGTTGTTAATTACATGATCGCATGATGTATAGTTTAATGAAATAAAACGAATGTATAATATTAAAGACTCGCCAGATGATGAATAATAAAAAATACGTCTTTCAGGAAAGAATTCATTTGGGACTTCCAGTTAAGTTTCTTTTCAAAGGATTCAATGAATTTTGACATTCGTTTCTTACTCCTACTTTCCCCCATTACCAACTGACTAACAACGGAATAAATATTGTGCATGTTGGTTTTGTGGTTTTCTTATTGTGCCCCTTGACTGATTACACTCGTCTTGCATATAATATGTATGGTTTATATATCTTGATGACTGCACTCGTCTTGTATTTTTATGTGTATGGTTTCTATGTGTATGTGTATGGTTTTCTTATTGTTATACTCCCTCCGTCTCATATTTATAAATTCATATTTCCTTTTGGGTTGTCTCAAATTAATTGTCCACTTACCTTTTAAGAATACTTTAAGAATATAGTGGGAGAATATTCCATTTAAGTGGTTGAAAATTAATATGACCCCACTTTTATTAAACTTTGTGCTTTCTCCCATGATAATTTTGAGACGGAGGAGTAATTTTATGTGTTTATATTCTTATTGGTATACTAGCGGGGTAGCCACGATTCAATGGCATGGTACCCTAAAATAAATTTTTTCGACAAATAATGTATTTTAGTTTATTATGTTTTTTAACAATAAATTTACGGATATCGAAATTTGTGATGTCCTGCTCGGCTCGAACCCGCTGGGTCTGTCCGCTTCCGGCTCGAGCCCCGTTTGGTCCGCGCTGCTTCGGGCCAAGCCCATTTGACCCGTGCCGTTCGGCTAAATATTTGTATAATGTCTTTATTATTTGCGGTAATGAAATTTAATGCAAGAATTGTGTTTAATTTGGTTGTATAATATCTTGATAATTTATATTTCTTATGTAAGGGTGTTTTAATAACTGTATTAATTGTATTTATCGACCGCTTAAATAATTGACTACATTACATAGTATTAATGTGGTGTTTTGTTGTATACTATGTTTCCGCCTCAGCACCGAAAATTATGTGCATTAAAGTGTTGTGACACTATGTTTTCTTTTCTTGTAAGTAGTAGTCATTATACTATTAATAACATCGACCACTTTAATAAAGATTAATGTTGTAAGTCACGAAAATTACATCACGCTTATTTTGTTGTGACACTATAATTATTTTGTTGTAATCGAAAATTGGTTGCAGCCTATCGTATATCGTCTTAAATGGTTGTAATTTTTAGTGAAAGTGTGTTTTAATAAGATTAATGTTGTTTGATAGAATTTGGATCTTAAAATGCCATTACGCTTTATTTTGTTTTATAATATGCTTACTTTGTTGTAATTCTGAAAATTAGGTGCATTAAAGTGTTGTAAACTATGCTTAATTTTTTGTACGTTTTAAAATTAAGAGTGAAGTGCCTTTGTGCATTATAAGTAGTATCGATCATGCATGGTGACCAACTGTCATAATGACTAAAGAAATTTGTGCGCATCCGTTCGTTTAAACGGATGACATTCATTTTTAATTTCGTTCGTTAAAAAATTTAGGTGTGCATATTTATGTGTTAGGCGAACGTCTTAATTAGAGCAATAATAAAATATTCAACATTTCTTTTTCGTCTGTTTATTTGTTTAGTTACGCCAATTTTATTTAAAGTATAGAAAATAAATACACAATCAACACATAAACATAACACACATAGATAAATAAACATTAGCTAATGGATTATCATACGTTCACAAACGTAAACAAATGAACAAGACATGTGTTCATATTTGTGCTAACGAAGTTATTACCGAACGGTTGGTTTATCTAATGTTTGATTAACACTCAGTAAAGCATTCACAATATTCTCGAGGTTTCAAAGACTATTTAATGTTTTATAAAGTTTTTCAAAAGGTTTTTACTATTGTGTTAAAAGTTTTCAAAACATTTTTTTTTATGGATAGCTTCGTACACTTCAAGCTTTTGCCGAAAGCTTTCCTCTTCACTACATTTTGCTTTAGGGTAAATTGCAAAAACTATTCTAAAGTAATTTCAAATGCCAGAAGGACGACATCGAGACAAAAATGTTACAAAACAACAATAAAGTTTCATTTTTGCAAAACAATGGCTGAACTAACTTTGTTAGTTTTTTCATTAAGTCATGATGAAATGACTAATATACCCTCGTCTTCTTCTCTATTTGAATTCCTTTTGAATGTATATTTAATTTTAATACAACAACAAGAACATCAAAAACAAAAACCCAGAAATGCAAACACAGTCTACCACCCTTTACCACCATCACTCATATCCTATACTACTACTAATACACGAGTTTATAATAAAATCAACTAAACACAGTGAACCCAAATAACCACCATTATACGTCACCATCAGAATCATCAATCTACTACCAAACCACCACCACCATTCTTTCCGGTCACCGTCTACCACCACACTCTACAACACTCCTACATTCACCGCGGAATGGAAGTAGTGTGTGCTCAACTGGTCACCAAAGGGTGAAGGGAATCAAAGTGGTAAGGGAATTGTTTGCGGAGGGGAAAAGAAGAAGAAATTATTGGAAACTGAATCAGCTTTGATCATACAATCTGCATATCGTGGCATTGAAGTGAGGAAATCACAGCCGTTAATGAAGCTAAGACAAATAAGTGGAGTTAGGAAACAGGTTTTCTGAGATATGATGAGAAATCGTATTCAGGATCTAGAATCCTCATGCTCTACCATAAGGCATAAGCATCAATGACAAACAAAAACTGATTATCGGAGAGACCATAACGAGCCTTCTACTAAAGTTAGACACTATCCAGGTATTTAAATTCCCCAGCCTCCTCAACTCCGACTCTGGCAGAGTTAACTCTGCCACACACGTCTTACTTTTCAACTTCACCGAATTTCTCTTCTCACCGTCCTCCACTCCCGGTTTCTCCCACGGAAACCTCACTTTCCCATCACGCCCCCTAAACACATCCTCCACACCCAACGACGAATCCGGCGAAACCCGCGTCGTGCCTCGGCAAAACTTAACACCTTCCTCAACATAAAATATAAGGTAGAAAAAGATCATCTTGCTAATCCTTGTGAGGATGCATAAAAGGGTGAAGGGAATCAAAGTGCTAATCAATATGAAAGAACATGTTATTGGATGGCGTTCCATGATCCCTCTTTAAGTCAACATTTATGAAACTACTTTAATTCCTTGTTAATGGGAAGCGTTTAAAGACAGAATCCCTGGATTTAGTCTTGCAATTATTATAAGACTTAAGTAGACGCATATTGAATCTTTTTTAGTGAGATGAAATCTTGCAAAAAGTTAAAATTACATTTACGTTGGACAAGTGGTGAGTTGTATTTATATTTTAAATGAAGAGAATATTAAAGAGTTAATATCTGAGTTGAGATGGATGCCGGAAGCAGTGGATTAAAGAGACGGTTTCTAGGTTTGTAGTAAGGGGTGGCGGTGGTGGTAGAGGGTTGTGGTGCTAGTTGTGTGGTGGTAGAGGGTTGTGGTGGTGGTGGTGGCTGTCAAATAAATAGACAAAACTCAAATTTAGATGACAATTTTATAAAACGTCATCTCGCATTGTGTGTTTTGGGTGTTAAAAATCTAGAAAATCTGGGTTTCATCTTGATGTTCTTGAATAGAAAATTAAATGAGGAAGATGATGAGTGTTTTGGAAGTTAAGTCTTCATTTGCAAATTTAGCCATTGAAACGAGTGAAATGGCGATAATACCCTCATTGACGTGACACTTAACGAGGAAAACTAACGAAAGTTAATGAACAATGCGTTTCAGTGGCAATTTTGCAACAAATAAAATAAAAAATAAAATAATAATAATAAAAAAACATTAATATCGTTTTTGCAACATTTTTTTTGTCTCGGTGTCATGCTTACACATTTAGACTATTTTAGGAAACATTTATGCAATTTACCATTTGTTTTAGAGTAGAGTTATTTTACATACCAAACTTTTCTCACATACAGCTGACTAATCTCCACCATCCATTTAAAAAGAAATCAATCATTGAGATTAAGATTTTATTATTTCACCTATTTTTATAATTTTAATATCTTTTAAACCGTTAATCGTTAGCGAAAATATTTACATCGTCGCGACGAAGATTTAATTATCTTTCATAGACGCAAGACTTTGATATACTTTCGAAAAGAAAAAAAATCGTTTTTCACGTTTTTTCAGTATTTTTCGTTTTTACGTTCTTGAAATTTGCATGAAAAATATCATTAGTGTTAAATCATATATGACATGTAATATCATATGTGATATTACACTAATATCACATGTGATATGACATATCATATATGATAATACACCAATATCAAATGTGATATTCAAATTAGTGTTTTATCATATATGATTTTAATGCAAATTTCGAACGTAAAAACGAAAAACTAAAAAAAAAAAAAGTGAAAAATACGATTTTTTTTTTTTTTTGTCGAAAGTATATCAGTACTATCTATAGAAAGATAATTAAACGCTTCGTCGAATGATATATTTTTTTTCGCTTAACGATTAACGCTTGAAAGATATTATTATTGAAAAAATGATGAAAGTGGAATTTTAAATTGTTGGGATTAATCTCATCCATTAGATCAAATAAAAATGAAAGGTGGAGATTGATCCCTTGGTATGTAAATAATCTTTAGTATCTTAAATCTTTGTTTTATTATTCTTTTAAGCTTATGACAAAGCTTTAAGAAAACTTTTAAGCATCGGATAATTTATTTTAACTGAATTTGAATTAGACAAGTTGAATAATTAATATAAAAAAGTTTTTGAGAACTTAAGCATCACTTACAGACTAGGTATAACCGGCTAATTACTATTAAACAATCTGTGTGTCATTGAAAGACGGGAGTTACTGTGACCGGGAAGGGTTGCTTCCTACAATTTTTAACTCTCATACTTTATAGTTTTAATTATTATTATAATGTTTTAAAAACAATATAAATTAACCTCTTTAAAAAATACATTATAATTTAGCTCCTCTAACAAAATTTGTCGAAGTTATATCCCTGGCATCATTAATAACAGTAGATTGTATATTCCAATTTGTCGAAGTTATATCCCTGGCATCATTAATAACAGTAGATTGTATATTCCAACTTGGTGTGTTAAATTCAAATGCATTTAGGCCTCAAATTACCGCTTTATCCTATTTTGACTTTCCACCGTACAAAGGTGGCTAGTGTCATAATGGCCATAAGTTTACGTATGAGAATACACCACCTCTCTTTTTTGAAGTTAAATAATAGTATCGATCATTTAATGACTAAATGCTATATATAGTGAATGTCCTCTTATATATGATAGCTAATTCTATTTACTATCACAACATAAGTTTCAAGACTAACAAATTAAACATGGCAGCAAGCAGCCATAGCTCATTGTGGGAGGAAGCGACCAACAACAAACACGAGGTTGCTCTTGCAGTCTTTGTTGGTACGCTCGTAACATTAGCTATTTCATGGTACAAAAGGTCAAATTCGAGAACGGGAAAAGGCACACCTCCATTGCCTCCGGGTCCAAAAGGTCTACCAATTGTGGGATACCTTCCATTTCTTAGTCCTAACTTGCACCATGAATTTGCCAAAATTGCTAACCAGTATGGTCCCATTTTCAAGCTCTACCTTGGAAGCAAGCTTCATATCGTGGTAAACTCTGCGGACCTAGCCAAGGTTGTAACCGGTGAGCAAGACGAGAGCTTTGCTAACCGCGATCCACATATTGCTGGACTAACCGCAAGTTATGGTGCAAGTGATGTAGCATGGCAAAACAACAACTCCAATCGACGTAACTTACGTAAAGTTTTAGTGCATGAAGTCCTTAGCAACAAGAACCTTGAAGCTTCACATGCCTATCGTCGAAGTGAAGTAAGAAAGACCATAAAAAATGTCCATGATATGATTGGTACAGCAGTTGACATTAACGAGGTATCTTTCTCTACGGTCTTGAATATCTTAACACACATAGTGTGGGGGAATAGTTTTGTCGAAGGCGCAAAATACCCTAATCTGGCAGCTGATATACGTAAAGTGGTATTAGATATTGTTGAGATCGCGGAAGGGCTAAACCTCTCTGATTTCTTCCCAATGCTTGCGAGGTTTGATTTCCAAGGTGTCGAGCGCAGAGTAAAGGCACAAGTGAAGAAATTCGACCACATTTTCGAGACTACTATTGAGGAGAGAACCAACTCCAAGTCCAAAGTTTCCGAAGAGGCAGTTAAGCAAGAAGGAAGGAAAGATTTTTTACAGATCTTATTAGAGCTTCTTGATCAAAACACCGCAACATCAATAAACATGACTCAATTAAAGGCGCTTGTCGTGGTTAGTGTTATCCTAAAATCTTTGGTCTCGTTAGTTATATATTGATCAATATATATTATCAGTTACGATTTACAAAATCTGATTTATATATACTTGTAACAGGATATTTTCCTTGGTGGAACAGATGCAACTGCAGCCATGACAGAATGGGCTATGGCAGAGATTTTACGGAATCCAAAGGTGATGAAAAAAGTACAAGATGAATTAGCAGAAGTTGTAGGGTTAAACAACATTGTGGAAGAATCCCATCTCCCGAAACTGAAGTACCTCGATGCAGTGTTTAAGGAAACATTCCGTTTACATACCCCACTACCTTTCCTACTCCCGCGAACCCCAGATAAGTCCTGTGTGGTCGGTGGATACACAGTCCCAAAGGGTGCCACGGTCTTTTTGAATGTGTGGGCGATACAAAGGGATCCTCAAAACTGGGAAAATCCATCTGAATTCAACCCTGAGAGGTTCTTGAACAACAAGGGATCAGAGAAATGGGACTACAGTGGGACAAATTCTACGTATTTTCCATTTGGGTCTGGTAGAAGGAGGTGCCCAGGAATCCTGTTAGGAGAGAAAATGATGATGCATATTTTGGCTTCATTAATGCATTCATTTGATTGGTGCTTGCCAAAAGGCGAAGAGCTTGACCTTTCTGATAAATTTGGCATTGCAATGAAGAAGAAAATGCCACTGGTAGTTATCCCCTCTCTAAGATTGAGCGATTTAAGCCTTTACTCGTGATGTGGTTATGGTTCAACATGATGACGACTGCACGTATATTACAGTTTGGTGTGTGTTTTCTTTGTTGCCTCGATTTGGTCCGTGGTCTTACATCGTGGTTCCTTTGGAATATGGCGTCAAGCTTTTTGGGTTTAGTATTGGTTTTGTGGATCATTTTCTCGGCGGCTAGAGTGTTTCAACTATATGTACGTTGGTGTTTTCCTTGTTCATGCTTTGTGGTGTCTAAGTTTCATGATAATCTGTAGATCTTTATTTGGTGTCTTTTGTTTGTGGGGTATGTCTTCGGGTTTCTCGTATTGGTCCTGCTAGCTTGTATGTGCTAGTTTTTTACTCGTGTTTAGAATCGTTAAATAATGGTTTGTAAATCATTGCTACATTTGATGATCATAAAACAAACCTGAGTTTTGCATACTTTCTTTCACTAATATATAACACTAATATCTTTTTTTTTTGCAAAGGTAAAATATATTAGCGAATATCGATACATGAAAAACATCCAAAACGCGACAAACCATATGAACTAGCTTTGTTAAACTATGACATCGTCCGGAAATTCACTACTAAATTCATTTTATGAAGTTTCGATGAGCATTTATCTCATATGGGCTTAATTTTTCTTGTAGTATCCATTTTAAACTAGTTTTGATTCCATTTTACACGTATGTATCTTTGTTTACATAAAATGGGAGTTAATTATCCATCTCTTGTGCTCTAGCTAGCATGATGTATCTTTGTTTATATAAAATTATTTTGAATAGGACCTGCTATCACCAATGTAAAAAGGTTCAAAGTGCATATAATTGAAGGGAATTCTGGAGGCCCTTCAAAATACATAGAAATTGCCTTCCAATTAAAAAAAAAATGAATGTTCTGAACATTTGGTGTATTCCCAATCTAACAGAAGTCAAACCCGAAAGTCAAATGGTAGTTACAAACAGTTACAAGAAACGGTTATTTGACAGTTACATCTAAGGGACATGCCTGTTGGACAAAACGAACCAACACAACCTTTACTTGTACCGTTTCAACATGTATATATAGATAGTTTTATGTATGAACATAGATGACGACACATTTATAATAAAACATTTTACATTCAATTGTTCTTATTATTTTGGTATATTTTGAAGTAAGTTAGAAAGATCATAGATTCACTTAACGAGGCTAACAATTGGTATCAAAGCAGTTTGGTCATCCTAACCAAATTCATCATTTACTAGTTCTCGTTATTTTGTTTTAAGATCAAAAGAACCAGTTTTGTTTCGAAAACATTTTTTTGCAAAACTCAACGAACAAAAATTAGAACTATCACTTTTGTGTTTCCTGTTTTTCATTAGTAGAAACGTTTTTGTCACCCAGGGATCATTCACTTAAAGTGATCAATCAACCGACATCAGAAAACGTTTCATCTCGTTTTATTTTGCAAGAAATCTGTCAAGAACTAACTAACACCGAAACAAAATCAACTAATCCAAACGGATCAAGACACGGTTATAAAACCGTTTAATTCCTTTTGATTCAAAACATAAATTCATACCAACTCCTTTTGATTCAAAACAAAAAATCATACCAACAGATAACATATAGTCATCAAAAAGACAGATAAATCAAATCAATTCATAGCAAGGAACAAACACACATGTTCGTTGAAGAATCAAGCCCAGAATACCCAATTGAATCATCAATTGATTCAATTTTAATCTCCAATCATCCAAATCTTACACGGTCAGAAAACCTAAATTCAACGAAACCCTAGGTTTCATTTCTGTGGTATTCCAAGTGCTCGCAAAGAACACACAAACCGGAGAAGAACAAGGAGGGTTAACCAAGCCTTATCACAGGCGGTCAACCACCAAGGAGAGGAGAAGAAGGAAATGGGTCATATCCCAGAAGAGAGACAGGGCACTTTTTAGTCTCAAAACAAAGAGAGTTTTTTTTCTCTCTGAAAAGATAAGAAAAAAGAAGCGTACCAACTCTTATTAGGCATCACAAAGAAAATAAAGGGCAATGGTTTACACTATCAACCCACCAGGTTTCAAAATTATACAAAACCACCCTTCCATTTCTGTTTTTTTATAGATAGTATATATTAAATCTTTATATATATTGTATACTTTTATTTTTTAGATAAGTTACTTGTCATATAAATAAGTATCTTGTAGAGGTTTAGAAATATAATAACCTAGTACCTAGACTGCTTATTATATTGTTTAGGAATTATTTTAAGGAGTAATTAACCTTAGGTTGTTCAGTTTTTCAATATAAAATCTCTGAGGATAGTTTTTGATTTAAAAACTAGTCTCGTTAAGTTTTACAGGGTATAAGGCAAAATAAAACAAAAGAGCTCACTAGATATAGAAATTTTTAAACACACCAAGTGTTAAAAGTTTTTTTTTGGATATTTTTGTCAATATCTTTAAGATATGACGAATGGAAGTGGAAATAAGGAATTTAGTACAATAAGTACACCTCAATTCCAATGCCCAATCCTAAAACCCAAATTACTCATTATGGAAAATTCGAATGCAAATCATTCTCGAAGCAAATGGTTTATGGGAAACAGTAGAGCCATCTGAGACGACTTAACCCGATAAGAAAAAAGATAAAACTGCTATTGCATTCTTTTACCAAGCCTTACCCGAGGAACAATTACTTCAAATAACAAAGCACAAAACCGCGAAAGCCATTTGGAATGCTTTGAAATCTAGACACGTTGGCGAAGACAGAGTTCAACAAGCAAGAATCCAAACACTCAAATCCGAATTTGAGATGTTATACATGAAGGAAGACGAGACAATCAACACCTTCACTATAAAATAAACAACACTCGTAAACAAAGCCGCTAGTCTAGGACACAAAATTGAAGATAAAACCTTAGTACGGAAACTACTAAATGTTGTACCCGATAGGTATCTGCAAATAGTTGCATCTATAGAACAATATTCTGACCTAAGTACAATGATAATGGAAGAGGCAATCGGAAGACTTAAGACTTACGAAGAAAGAATTAAGTTCAAGAAAGGGAAGCAAGTGGACAATCAAAAATATTGATGTTCACACGACATGACAATAGAGGAAAACATTTTAGAGGATGTGGACGTAGAAAATATAAATTTTAACAAGGAAAGAACCACGAGAAATTTAAGTAAGAAAAGAAAGATGGAGAAAACTCTCATAATAACTTCAAGAAATATAGCTATGATACTAGCAAATTACAATGTTACAAATGTAAGAAAATAGGGCACATTGCACCTAGATGTCCTCAAAGGACAAATTTAAATGAGCACTCTAGCCTTGTCAAAGAAGACTCGGAACCAACTGATAACATCAAATAGTCCTGACTTTTAAGTGTCAATTTCCTCCAATAATGCTCGTATTTTATATCATTTATTTGGATTTACACTTGTATTCCTTTATATTTCACTTTCAAGTAAATTATGAGCATTGGAGCTTATGAGACGCGGATTTGGAGATATTTCTAACAATTTATGATAGTATGCCAACTGTGAAGAAGCTATGGCGTAACTCACTTTCTCACATTACGCCGTAGCCAGTGTTTTGACTCTGAAGACCAACTTAACTACAATTATGGCGTAACTCCCAACTAAGGTTACGCCATAATCATCTAGGTCAAAAAATGTTCTGCGCCTCCATCAACTACACCGTAACTCCTCACAAGGATTACGTCGTAGTCCTACCAAAAGAGAAATGTATTGAAGATACGGCCTAACCTTTCCCAAGTGTTACGCCATAACCTACTTAACGAGAGTTTTAATTGGAGGATTATTGAAGTTACGACGTAACTCTCAACTCAAGTTACGCCGTAACTAGGATTGTGCCTATAAATACAAGCCCTAATTTCTGCATTTCACATCATTCACTCACAACTCAAAGTCAGAGAACGTGAAGAAGGGTCCAAAGGCAGATCATTCGGAGCATACGGAGCCATCTCCAAGGGAGGAATCACTCCATATTGATAAGCATTAGCGATCATTTAATCTTTTACTTTCGATTCATGCCTTTCATTATGTTAAACATCGAATTCTTTGTTTCTTTTAATATGATCGGCTAAGCACCTTTGGTGCTAGCCTAGTTATGATTCCTTGAATGTTTTGTTTATGTTTTCATGCTTTCGTATAATTGTTTCTAGTGTATGCATGCATAGTTCGTTGGTAGTTACCCTAGCTTCCGTAGTTTTGAAAGGCGGTCGTATTTAGTTGCTTAGGAGAATTGACCAACTAACCCTAAGTAGTTAGGTAGAGTTGGGAAGGTTAAGAATTGACCAACTGACGACCCTCCCTCGCTTTTTCGAACTGACCAAATGATCACCAGTCGTCCGGATGAACTTAAGAAGTTAGGGATGAGTGTCTAAGATGCTAGCGCCCGGGCACTCATTATTTCGAATCTTGCATGTAGGGTACTTAATGACTTGGCTTAGGGACTAAAAATCACTCGACTATCGAGGGTAGAACCTTGACCTCGGGTAGGAGCCTTTGTTGATAGGTTAGGACGAATTGACCAAATGTTGTCCTAGCGATTTAAACCCCCACTTGAATCAATTGGAAGTAATAAAACATGAACATTACACGATAGGATGAGTAATTAGGTTAGCACACTTTCCCTCTATTGATCACAACCTCTATTTACTTTACTTGCTTTTATTTTATTGTTTATTAGTTAATTAATCATTTCAACCTCAAACTAGTTAAAACCAGTGACACATAGACTTAATTAGAATCTGCTCACATAGATTTTGGGACGACCTCGGTTTTACTGATTACTACACTACATACGACCGGGTACATTGCCCGTGAGTGCATAAGGTGGACCATAGGTAAACGAGACATTATAAATATTAAAACCTAGTCAGAAATCCTGCATCAAGTTTTTGGTGCCGCTGCCGGGGAGTTATATTTGGATTTTTATTAAGTCTTTTATTTTTGTTTTATTTAAATTTTTGTTTTCTCATGATTTCTTTTAAGTTTCAAGTACCATGGAGGTTGTAGACATTGATAACCTCACTCTCAAGGAATATTTGGCTATGACTAGGGATGAACAAGGGTCGGGGATTGTTAGGCCGGCTATTGGAGCTGAAGTTCGTTTTGAGATTAAAGAATAGTTTATGAGGGAGCTACGTGCTAACCCTTTCTCGGGAAATTGAGACGAAGATGCTTACGAACACGTTGAAAATGTCTTGTACATCGCAAGCCTTTTCAACACACCTAGTGTTTCTCATGACGCGGTTATGCTCCGAGTATTCCCCATAACACTTACTAGGGTAGCAAGAAAATGGATTGATAGATTGCCCGCCGAGGCAGTTGATACATGGGCACTCCTAAAGAAACTTTTCATTCAAAGATATTGTCCTTCTTTGAAATATCAAATCAACTCATGGAGATCCATAATTTTAAGCAAGAAGGCGATGAGACGTTGTATCAAGCTTGGGATAGATACAATGATCTTCTATACAAGTGTCCCACTCATGACCTAAACAGCCAGCAAAAGGTCAATATTTTCTACAAAGGTATCAATATTGCTACAAGACAAATGTTGGACTACCAGGGACCAATTTCGGGGATGACCCCTACTCTTGCTCTTGAAGCCATTCAAAAAATGGCCGATCATTCTAAAAAATGGCATGATGGAGGAAGCCAAAGAAGCCAAGGCGAAAATATTGATGGTATTGCCGCCATTACAAACAAGCTTGAAAATCATGGTCATGACATGCTAAAGCTCAAGGAAGGTGTGCATGCTATCCAAGTAGGGTGTGAAAGCTGTGGTGGAGGACATCTCACTAAAAATTGTCCTCTTATTGACGATGATGGTAAAGTTGAAGAAGTGAAGTATGGTGAAGCAAATAGACCTTTCCAAGGGTCAAACGGAAACGGGAATGGTTATCGTGGGGGACCTCCGATATATTACAACCGTGGGCCTTTCGCGAAAGAAGACCTAGTATTGAAGACACCATCAACAAATATCTTGAGGCCTTAGCCCAAAGACAAAAGGAACAAGATGAGTGGCTCAAAAGTTTCCAGGAAAATAAAAATAAAAGCCTCTCTAACCATGACACAACTTTAAAAAACCTAGAGGCAATGGTGGAAAAACTCAATGAAGAGATGAAGAGAAGTAACGCTGAACCTGAGGGAATCAAACCTATGGTGGTGTGCAAGGCCGTTTTTTCTGAAGAAGATACAAATACACCGACCGATGATTTCCATTCTTCTCTTGTTAAATCTAAATCGGCGATTGAAACGTGGGGCAGTCAACAGTTACGCCGTAACACTTGTAAAGAGTTACGGCGTACCCATGATCCATAAAGCGAACCCATGTTGGGAACTGAGATGCCTAGCCAACTACCGATCAAGGAGGTCTGCACGAATGGCTTCATCATTCTATGTTCCATCGGTAATCATGATCTTTTAGCATTAGCCGATCTTGGGTCCAGTATAAACGTCATGCCACTCTCAATATTTTTAAAACTAAGATTAACTAATCTTTGGAAGACGAGCATGGTGATTGAGATGGCAAACATGACTAAGGCAACCCCTCTTGGAATCACAGGTGGTGTATTGGTCAAAGTCGATAGGTTCATCTTTACGTACAAATTCATAGTTATTGACATAGAAAACACCCCAAGAGAACAATCAATTCTTGGAAGACCTTTCCTTGCCTCCTCACTCGCCCGAATCAAGGTCTTAGAAAATGAACTTTCTTTGGGATACAGTGATGACAGAGTGATGTTTAGAATGGATAAAACCTTGTTCCCGGAACCTAATGAAGTTATAAGCTCATGCATGGCGGACAAGGTTTCTAATGAAGAGCCAACTAATTTTCCTGATAACTTTCCTCCTTCATATTCTGGTCATTTGCAGGATAATGAATCTAGTGATGAAGATGATAGTGATAAATCTTCCCCGGAGGAAGACGATGGAGCTCAAACCTCACCTAGGATGTCTGATAAAAAAGGTGTAACTATAGTTAAGGGAAAGCTTTATTGTTGCGCCCCTATCACTTCTATGATAGAGGGGTCTAAGATAACTTTTCCGACATGTTCCCCATTTCTCAAATGCTGCAATGGTGGTGGCCAGTTCTTTGTGGAGCGAATAAAAAAGACGGCTGAAGTTTGGTGGTGTTTCAAAGATGAGAAACTAATTAAGGAAAATTGGTTCCGAGGGAACCATATCATGGCCAATTGGTTTGAAGATGTAGGTTGGACTATCCATTTCTGTGAACCGAAAATTATGATGTCTGGAGGAATGACTCAAGCATGGCCTACATGCGATTCTCGTCTTAAGGTTTGCAATGGAGGAGAATTCCCAGATCCCGACTGGCTCAAACGTAAGGAATGGGCATGTTTTAATGAAGAAACAAGAAAGGATGTCGGCTACAAGGGGATTTCATTCGAGAACTGGGTAAAAGTTAAGTTTGGGGCCATTAAGTTAAAATGGGATGACGAATCTAAATTTCACTCTGAATGGGCCAAATCAAAATTGCTACAAGAATCTCGGTATTGCATGACTCCTCACATCCCTACTTTTGTATGGGATCAGCATTCCTCCGGTAAAAGAGCAATTGAGGATGGCAAAGTTCGAACGCCACCATAAAGCCCCATGGCTTCGAGTCTAACTTAAAGACTCAGTAATAAAGAGAAGTGCTCTTTCGAGAGACAACCCAAATTATCCTTTTTATTTCTTTTATTGCATCTTTGTTGGGTTTTGTGTTTTTAACATTTTTTGCAGGAATTGGAAATGAATTCACAAGTGACTAAACGGGACTTGTTTTGTCCAACAGTTACGGCGTAACTCATCCTCATGGTTACGCCGTAACATATCCTCAGTGGCGATTCTCTCCAAGACATAAACCATTACGTCGTAATCTAATTCTATGATTACGCCGTATCTATTCTCCAATAGCCGATTGCCATGTTTTACCACAATTACGGCGTAACTCCGCTTTTGGGTTACGTCGTAATTCTCCTGCAGTTCTAGTTTTTCCATATTAATGCAATAACCTTGTATTAGTTTTTAAATGAACTTTGTGGGTATGTTTGGTATGTGCAAAAACACATACAATTTCTTTACCAAAATAGACCCAAAATAACAAGAAAAGAACCGTTAATGCCTAATATTTGTTGGTTTCTTGAGTTTATGCATGTGCAGGTACGGATATGGCAAAACACACAAAAGAAAGCCAAAACCAAAGAAAACCGAGCACGAGAGAGAGAAGAAAGCAAAAGCCGATGCCGGGATGCAGTTTTATGGGATTTGGATGCTTAAAAGTGCAAAATACGGAGTTATGGATCATGATTTGGAGTTTTCACATCATTACATTCACTTCCCCATATTTACACATTCTTACCCTCACTTTTACAAAATTACCACTTCTACCCCTCAACTTTCCATATTTTCACAAAACACCCCAATTATACCCTTTCACCCCTCTTAAATCCTATTTATACCATTTTCCACTTTCACCCTTACCATTTCCTAAATTACGCCAATTGTCCTTTTGAATTCCAAAATTACATGAATGCTCCCTAAGTTTATAACCGGATTTAAACAAAATACAAAACCAAAAAGCCCAAAATAATTTTCTACCCTTTCCTTTCCACCATTTAGCCCAAGCCCAACCTACTACAAAAATAATTACCCATCCAAGATCATGACCCATATACCACAAAATACTCCGATCAACACCCTGGTCAAACTCTATCCCACCTCAGTCAAAGAATTATAATAAATTCCAAAAGAACCCTTCCCGCTCTACTGTGCTCCTTTCTTCCCCAATGGAATTACCCACTGTACCCCTAAGCACATAGTACTTAGCATCTTTTGGCCAGGTTGGCAATCCATGTGCAAGAGGAATGACACATGGGCAGATCCCATCACTCTGATTGGTGCAAACACCTCATGAATTTGATCATGTGGTTGTGATTTGTTGTGATGACAAAGAGAGCGTGATCAATCTTGGATATTAAGCTTCTGGATGCTTCTAATGATTAAGCCAAGACCTTGAGCTCAGCTATATAAAGCCCCTTCTTCACAAGTCACAATTCGTCCAATTTTTCACAGCATTTAGAAGAATTGTTACCACTTAATTTGTGTACTCTCTTAGTTTTGTTAATTGAAGAATCAGTTCACTTTTACTTTGCATCAGTTTGACATTTAATCTTTGTCTAATTTCACTTTAATGTGTTTAATGATGTTCAGTACTGCTTAAAAGGGTTTTATTAAGGTTTGATAAGCTCAGATAAGCTGGAGAATAGCTTATTCTGAGCTTGGTTTTGATTTTCATTGAGTTTCATAAACAAGTCAACAAAAGTCAAATGTTGAAGTCAAAATTGGTTTTGGATAAATTTCATTCTTAATTCATTTTATAATGAAGTTTTAAGTTGTATTTGAGGTCTATAATTCATTTGAGGTCAAAACTTATTAGAGTCATCAAGTTAATTTGCATTTTTAAACTTAAAGGAGTGTTTGGTTTGAAGCTGTTGTTAGAGTCTCACTTATATAGATTAGTAGCTTTTGGTATATTTGGTGTTAGTTAATGTTTTTAGAACATAATCAGTCATAGTTTTAAGTTTTCAAGTCAGAAATTGTAATTTCAAATGATTTACCAAAACTATCACATTATCTAGTATTTGTCCAAAGTGATTTCTGGCAGTATTTCTTAGTTTTTTAAGTAGTTTTAGTTGTTATAAAAATTTGTAAAAATTAAAACCGCTTTTTTCAAGAGCTTGTTTAACTTTTCACAAAAGGAAAAAAATAAGAAAAATGTTTTGAATGGTTTGCTATTGCTCTAAAGTTGGTAGTTTAGTATTGCACTGTCATGTTCCTTTACTGTCCTGTTCAGCAGTGTATTAAGCTTATAATTTAGTTTAGATTGTAGTTTAATTTGCTTAGTATTTGCTTCTCTAGGTTGCTTACCTTATGGATTTTACTTGTCTTACTTTTAGATGCCTTTAGGAGCTTATTAGAATAGCTTATTAGGCCTGCAATTAGCACTCACTTCCCATAACTATTGCTGCATCAGTCCCTCTAATCTCCCTATTAGCCTTAGGTTTTTGATTTTTAATTTTCTTAGATTAAGTCCTTTTTAGCTGAAATTATGGATATAAGATCTCTGGTTGGTTGTTTTAGCAAGGTAATTTTAGTTTAATTTTAGGATTTTTCTAAATCAGTTAGATTAGGGCTTAAATAAGGTGATTTAGGGTTGTTTGGCATTTAGATTTGAGAATCTGATCATGAGCTTAATTGCTTTTAACTTTTCTTATTTGACCTTATTCAGTTGCATCAGATAACTTTTAGGTAGATTAGGCTTAATTGATCTTATAGTAGCTTCTGGTAGCCTTTTACTGCATTTCAGCTTATTTGTTCTAGCTTATTCACATCAATCTATAATCAAGTTGATTAATCTGCCATCATTAGTTGTTTTTGTTATTTTCATAGATTCTCAGTAGTAATTAGGACTTTCTGTAATTTTTCATAATTTTCCTTAGCCATTTACTATTTTTCTGCATTTAAATTCATTTTCTAGCCTTTTGAAATAGCATTTAATTCAAATAATTCAGAAAAGGTTCAGAAAAATACAAAAATAATTTTCTTAAGTTTAGAAAAATCATAAAGTCAGAAAAAGTATTTTTCCAGATTTTTCCTATTCATTTTAGTATTTTCTAATCATTTAATTAGTTTTACATAGTTTTAAATTCATATAAAATAGAGAAAAAGTTAGAAAAATGTGATTCCAGTTTTGAAAATTCTTTTAGTTAGTTTAGATTTTAAAAAATAATTTTATAATTTTCTCATAAGTTTTCATAATTTTTTGCTTTTTAATTCTATTTTAAATGTCTAAAAATAGTTTTTAATTCAAAACAAATCAAGAAAAACCAAAAAAATTAGTTTTAAATTTTAAATAATTTTTAAATAACATTTTTAGATGTAGAAAAATATTAGATAACTTTTAGGACTTTAAATAGATTAGTTTGCATTTTAATTACGTTTTTCGCGGTTTAGGTTAAATTCGCGTATTTAGTTATAATTTCCTTGTTTGCATCATAGATCCAAGTTTTATTGCCATTATTGCTTGCATTGTAGTTTAGAAATCAATCAAATTCCTTTTTACCCATTCGAATCCCGAATCACGCGACGTGAGTTGTTAAACTCCATTCATCCCTCACTAGGAACGATCCGGGGACTCAAACCTAATACGTTTGAGTTACCCAAATACTACAAAACTCTTATAATTGGTTTTCTCGACGAATCATTGTTCCCTGTAAGCCCTCACGAGACTACACTCGTCCACTTGGGACACCAAGTGGTTTAAAAGGCTTGTTGCATATGCTAAATGCAACCGTGATTCCTACGAAAGTGAGTTAGATTTCTTTTTATTATTTTTTTCTTTTTTAGAAGTATGCTTGTTGGTTAGTGTGATTTCAGCGATTGAAGTTTGCTCGTGGATACTTAAGAGAAGGCACGATTATCTTCGTGAGCCTTCTTTCTTTTTAGGAGCAAATTTCAGGGTAGTTCTCGCTCTAATTCTACTGTCTCTTCACCTTTATTTAACGTTTAGTACAAAAGGGACTTTTACATCTCAAGTGGGGGGACGGGAGTAGAATTATTACTTGAACTTATTTGCCCTCATTTTTCTAGTTTCTTTTGAAAAATTATGCCATTTTTAAAATTTTGACATGTTTTTCTTAACCTAACTAGATTAGACCTTAGCCGAGCACATTATAACCCTTGATATTTTATGGTGAGATTAGCCTTATCCGTTTCCACTTATTTACCCAGATCCACCAAATTATGAGTGTGCCGGTAGCTTTTAAACTTTAGTACTTGGCCTTTGCATCATTTCGAGACCATAGACGAGGTATGTTGAGTTCGCTTAATGTATATGGGATAATCAGTTTGAGAAGGCAATATTTTTAGGATTAATACCCAAATAGCCCATCTTTGTGTGTCTATCGATTAGTCACCTCGACTTTTCGACCCCCATGTTAAATCCTTTTGTTGCACTCACCTTTAGTGCAAGATACCCCTAGATACACCCGTCTGAGCCATTCCTTTCATTTTGTTCACACAATATATATTGTTTCATTACACCCATTCGCCTTAGCCTACCGTGTAGTCTTAATTTGTGATCGAGAAGTCATTGTTTGCCTAAGTTCAATGTTCAAGTAGAAAGGTTCGGAAATCACACTTTCGTCATAGACTTATATTTGAAGATCATTGAAGACCCCCCAGATTCTCATTATATGTTCATCTCAAGTGGGGGGATGTTATGTTTTTAGATATGATGTAAAAATAAAATAAAATTTTTTTAGTTAGTAGTTTATTGATTATTGTAAAGTGCAATGTTATAAGCACTATGATTGGAGCTCATCAAAGATTAAGCATCGAGGAGGCCACCTCGGTCACATTTGAAGAATTGAGTTGGTAATTATTGCGCCAACAGTTGAAGAACAAGTAATGTGCCTATCATGACGTCCGCTAATGGCACATCTACTTGTTATATCATAATCCGGTTTCTTCACCTTAAAGCATGAACTTTAGATAAACGGTAGGCGGTGACAACTTGGTTATAGGTTAACACTATTTGCTTTGTTACTTTTATTTTACACCAATTACTTCCCATGTCTTATCCTACATTTTAGTCATGAAGCGTGTCTAGGTGATGAAGCGAGCAATTTTTGGTGTCTTGGCCATGGATTTGGTCATGTATGATTGATTTTGTCCACTTTTCCGTGACATGTTAGTAATGACATTACACCCTTAACCCATGTTTTGTCTACCCATATTTCCGTCAAGAATTGTTTAGTCCTTAACTCTAGTGGTGGGGATTTGTGTAACCGCCATGCTTATGATAGAATACATGCTATGACTGTGCTTTGAGTGATCACCCCGAAATTGACACTTAGACTAGTTGAGAGAATTTGAGTGTTTTGTTCCCATTTCGTGAGGTGTTCGACTTTGATTTATTCTAGCATAAGGGTTTTTTAAACTCATATCTTCCAGGTAATGGGGGATATATTTTTTTTAAATTTTTTTCTAATAAGGTCTACTTGAGGGCAAGTAGAGTTCAAGTGGGGGGATATTTGATAACATCAAATAGTCCTGACTTTAAGTGTCTATTTCCCCCGATAATGCTCGTATTTTATATCATTTATATGGATTTACGCTTGTATTCCTTTATATTTCACTTTTAGGTAAATTATGAGCATTGGAGCTTATGAGATGCGGATTTGGAGATTTTCATAACGATTTATGATAGTATGCCAACTGTGAAGAAGCTACGGTGTAACTCACTTTCTCACATTATGCCGTAGCCAGTGTTTTGACTCTGAAAACCAACTTAACTATAATTACGGCGTAACTCCCAACTAAGGTTACACCGTAATCATCTAGGTCAAGAAATGTTTTGCGCCTCCATCAACTACGCCGTAACTCCTCACAAGGATTACGTCGTAGTCCTACCAAAACAGATCTGTATTAAAGATACGGCGTAACCTTTCCTAAGTGTTACGCCGTAACCTACTTAACGAGAGTTTTAATTGGAGGATTATTGAAGTTATGGCGTAAATCTCGACTCAAGTTACGCCATAACTAGGATCATGCCTATAAATACAAGCCCTAATTTATGCATTTCACATCATTCACTCACAACTCAAAGTCAGAGAACGTACAGAGGGGTCCAAAGGCAGATCATTCGGAGCATATGGATCCATCTCCAAGGGAGGAATTTAAGGAAGAAAAGAAAGATGGATAAAACTCTCATAACAACTTCAAGAAATCAAGCTATGATACTAGCAAATTACAATGTTACAAATGTAAGAAAATAGGGCACATTGCACCTAGATGTCCTCAAAGGACAAATTCAAATGAGCACTCTAGCCTTGTCGAAGAAGACTTAGAACGAACTGATAACATCAAATAGTCCTGACTTTTAACTGTTAATTTCCCCCGATAATGCTCGTATTTTTATATAATTTATTGGATTTACGCTTGTATTCCTTTATATTTCACTTTCAGGTAAATTATGAGCATTGGAGCTTATGAGACGCGGATTTGGAGATTTTTCTAACGATTTATGATAGTATGCCAACTATGAAGAAGCTACGGAGTAACTCACTTTCTCACATTATGCCGTAGCCAGTGTTTTGACTCTGAAGACCAACTTAACTACAATTACGGCGTAACTCCCAACTAAGGTTACGCCGTAATCATCTAGGTCAAGAAATGTTCTGCGCCTCCATCAACTACGCCATAACTCCTTACAAGGATTACGCCGTAGTCCTACCAAAATAGATCTGTATTAAAGATACAACGTAACCTTTCCCAAGTGTTACGCCGTAACCTGCTTAACGAGAGTTTTAATTGGTGGATTATTGAAGTTACGGCGTAACTCTCAACTCAAGTTACGCCGTAACTAGGATCGTGCTTATAAATACAAGCCATAATTTTTGCATTTCACATCATTCACTCACAACTCAAAGACATAGAACGTGAAGAGGGGTCCAAAGGCAGATCATTCGGAGCATACGGAGCCATCTCCAATGGAGGAATCACTCCATATTGATAAACATTAGCGATCATTTTATCTTTTACTTTCGATTCATGTCTTTCATTATGTTAAACATCGAATTCTTTGTTTCTTTTAATATGATCGGCTAAACACCTTTGGTGCTAGACTAGTTATGATTCCTTGAATGTTTTGTTTATGTTTTCATGCTTCCGTATAATTGTTTCTAGTGTATGCATGCATAGTTCGTTGGTAGTTACCCTAGCTTCGGTAGTTTTTGAAAGGCGGTCGTATCTAGTTGCTTAGGAGAATTGACCAACTAACCCTAAGTACTTAGATAGAGTTGGGAAGGGTAAGAATTGACCAACTGACCACCCTCCCTCGCTTGTGCGAACTGACCAATTGATCACCGGTCGTCCAGATGAACTTAAGAAGTTAGGGATGAGTGTCTAAGATGCTAGTGCTCGGGCATTCATTATTTCGAATATTGCATGTAGGGTACTTAATGACTTGGCTTAGGCGACTAAAAACCACTCGATTATCGAGGGTAGAACCTTGACCTCGGGTACAAGCCTTTATTGATAGGTTAGGACGAATTGACCAAATGCTGTCCTAGCAACTTAAACCCCCACTTGAATCAACTGTAAGTAATAAAACATGAACATTACACGATAGGATGAGCAATTAGGTTAGCACACTTTCCCTCTATTGATCACAACCTTTATTTACTTTACGTGCTTTTATTTCTTGTTTATTAGTTAATTAATCATTTCAACCTCAAACCAGTTAAAACCAGTGACACATTGACTTAATTAGAATCCGCTCATATAGCTCTTGGGACGACCTCGGTTTTACCAATTACTACACTACACACAAGCGGGTACACTACCCGTGAGTGCAGAAGGTGGACCATAGGTAAACGAGACATTATAAATATTAAAACCTGGTATGAAATCCTGCATCACCAACCCTACTAATGGCAATATTAGAAGACTCTGATGAAGGAAAAAAGTAAAAGAAGTTGAAGATCAAAAGGTCTCGCTACATGAAGAAGATGTAGGATATAAAGAGACAAATATGGATAGTCTATGGTATTTAGACAATGGAGCAAGCAACCATGTGATGGGAGTAAGAGAACATTTCAAGGAGCTAGATGAGAAGGTTAGTGGAAAAGTAAGATTCGGAGATGGATCACACATAGAGATCAAAGGAAAAGGTTTAATCTTAATAGAATGTGATGACGAGAAACAAAGAATTATATCACACGTATATTACATTCCTAACTTGAAAAGCAACTTATTGACCCTTTGACAATTCACCAAAATTGGTTGTAAAATAGTAATGGAAGACGATGAATTACGACTTTATGACATGGAAAACAAAATCTTCATGAAAGTCACAAGACAGAGAAACCGTCTATACAAAGCAAGTCTGAAGATAGGCACACCTGTTTGCTTATTAGCAAATTTAAAGGATAATACTTGGTTATGGTACGCAAGACTAGGACATCTCAACTTTGAGTCACTAAAATCTATGACCCAAAGGGAGTTAGTTCAAGGAATACCTGCCATTAAACATACAACACAAATCTGTGATGTTTGTTTAGTTGGTAAACACAGTAGAGCGCCATTTCTCAAGAAAGCAAAAACTAGATCAACATCACCTTTAGATTTAGTATATGGAGATTTATGTGGACCAGTCACACCACCAACACCTTCTGGAAAGAAATACATATTCTTGTTAGTCGATGACTACTCAAGATATATGTGGGTGTATTTCCTAAACACGAAAGATCAAGCATTTGATACTTTCAAGGAATACAAGAATACGATAGAAAAGGAGTTAAGGACAACATTAAAGATGTTAAGAAGTGACCGTGGAGGAGAATTCACATATAATGAATTCAATCAATACTGCAAAGCAAATGGTGTAGCACGATAACTTACCACACCTTACTCACCTCAACAAAATGGAGTAGTTGAATGAAGAAATAGGACGATTATGGCTACAACGAGATGCATGATGAAAGCAACCAACATGCCTCAAAATTTTTGGGCTGAAGCTGTTAGACATGCTATATACATTCTAAACTGCGTTCCTACAAAATCCTTAGAAGACATTACTCCATATGAAGCAATCAAACGAAGAAAGCCAAACTTAGAGAATCTAAGAGTTTTCGGCTGCATAGCATATGCAAAGGTACCATCACAACATCTGAGGAAGTAAGATGATAGAAGCAACAGAAAGGTATACTTAGGAAACGAACAAGGATCAAAAGCTTACCGACTATTTGATCCAACAACACAAAAGACATGTGTAAGTAGAGATGTGAAGTTTAAAGAGGATGAAGCATGGGATTGGAAGGATTACATGAATGAACACACTAACGATGAACCTGAATGGATTGACTTCAAAGTTGAAAATCTTGAAGCCTCAAATGAACATCATGAACAAGAAATCCAACCAAATGATGAAGACAACGATTTCCCTAACAATGATGATGATGAATATGCAACATCAACAACAAACTCACCCTCACATTCACAAACACTTCACACACCATCAACAATTTCATCACGAGTAAATTCTCAAGTTACGCTAACTACCTCAGTACAATCAACCTATCAAAGTAATAATGGTTTAAACGCAACCACAAATTTACATCCAAACTTTGATCATACACCATTGAAAGGTTTCAGAACATTAAATGATTTATACGAAAACACTGAAGAAGTATTACTGGCTGAAGATGAACCCATGAATTACAAGGAAGCATCAAGCGATCAAAAATGGATTGAAGCAATGAAGTTCGAATTAGATTCCATCAATTGAAACAATACATGGGAACTAACCACTCTACCCAAAGGACATAAAGCAATTGGATTAAAGTGGGTATTCAAGACCAAGAAAGATGCTAATGAAAATATAGTCAAGTATAAAGCAAGACTAGTAGCAAAAGGCTACATACAAGAGCATGGCATAGACTTTGAAGAAGTCTTCGCACCTATAGAAAGAATGGAAACTGTCCGATTACTATTAGCCATAGCTGCTAACAACAAATGGGAAGTACATCACCTTGACGTCAAATCTGCATTTTTGCATGGAGACTTAAAAGAAGAAGTGTATGTTACACAACCCGAAGGTTTTATAAAGAAAGAAAATAATGGAAAAGTCTACAGACTCATAAAAGCTCTATACGGTTTAAGACAAGCACCACGTGCGTGGAACATAAAGTTAGACAACACCTTGAAGTCATTAGATTTTAAGAAATGCGCTTTAGAACAAGCTGTCTACACGAAAAAATCAAAAGACTCAATACTTCTAATAGGAGTCTATGTAGATGATTTAATCATCACGGGTAGGGATGGCAATGGGCGAGAAAAAACCCGCAACCCGCGGGTACCCGCACATAAATGGGTGGGTAAAATCGTCAGTTTTCACCCACGGGTGGGTCATGGGTGAAAATCTATACCCATCAGTGGGTGGCGGGTGGGTGACAGGTGAGGCATACCCATCGCGGGTAAACCCATGACACCCTTTTAAAATACCCACGGGTATACCCTAATACCCGTGGGTGCACCCATAAACACATGTTAAAGTTAATTATACTAATTAAAATATTTATGATATTGCATGGTATACATATAATAGTTACCAAGTCTCAAGAAAACATATTAACCTAAAAATTTGGTTGAGTTTCAAGACTAAAAAGAGAATATGAAAGATCAAATAATCAAAGTTGTATACATGTGATTTGGTGTAATGATGTTTAATTGCTACTTTAAGACATGTGTTTAAGTATTTTTTTTTTGGTAAAAGGGTTATTTCACCCCGGTAAAATTCATTACACCAAAAAACATTGAAGTACAATTGACATGGGTGAATCCCATGCCCTCAGCCCATTACATAGGCGCCAACAACTGCAAAATGCAGTACAACCATATAGCTAAACGCTAAACCTAACGATTACATTTAAAGAAACAATCTAAATGTCAATAAAACATGTTCAAAGAACCTCATCCATAGTGAGCAACTATATTCTTCAAGAATCTGCATAACATAACCTTGAGCGCACCACCAACTTCCACGATCACAAACATTGGTATTTGGAAAATTGATTGGTGTCTTGTTATGTAATTTTATATTTAGTTTTCATATCATGGTTTTGTAGTTTTGTTGCATTACACTAACCCATGGGTTTACCCACGGGCAATAAATACCCGCGGGCATGGGCATGGGTAGAAAATTGTACCCATTGGCGGGTGACGAGTGGGTAATGGGTGAGAAAAAAACTACGTGGGCGGGTGATGGGTTAGAGGTACCCGTGCCCATTACCCACGGGTGCCAGCATTAATCACGGGCACACCAAAGAAGGAGATAGACAAGTTCAAAGCACATATGGAAGAAAAATTCGAGATGAGTGACCTAGGATTATTATCTTACTATTTAGGAATTGAAGTCACACAAACTGGAGGAGAAATATCAATAAAACAATCCGCCTACGCAAGCAAGATCCTAAAGGAAGTTGGAATGACAGACTGCAACGAAACTCTAATACCTATGGATCCAGGAACAAGACTAACAAAGAACACTAAAAGAACAATGGTCAACTCAACTGAATATAGAAGTTTAATTGGATGCTTAAGATATCTTCTACATACAAGACCCGACTTAAGTTATTCCGTTGGATTACTTAGTCGTTTTATGAAAGAACCAAAGGAACAACACATGAAGGCTATAAGGAAAGTACTACGCTATGTGAAAGGAACAAAAGACTTTGGAATCACCTACAAACACAACAGAGGAAACCAGATACAAGGTTATAGTGACAGTAGCTACGGAGTCAACACTTAAGAAGGAAAAGGAACTACTGGAATTATATTATACTATGGTGAATCACCAATCAGCTGGAGTACACAAAAGCAAGCCACAATTGCACTATCATTATGTGAATCTGAATTTATTGCAGCAACAGCAGCAGCAATACAAGCATTATGGTTAAAGAGATTACTAAGCAAGCTTACACACACACAAGAAGAAAATGTTACAATAATGGTTGACAACAAGTCTGCCATAGAACTAATGAAGAACCCTATATTTCATGAAAGAAGTAAGCACATTGATATAAAATACCACTTCATAAGAGAATGCGTCGAAAGAGAAGATTTACAAGTCGAATTCATAAGTGGAGAATATCAGAAGGCATACATACTCACAAAAGCATTCAGAAGATCAAGTTTTTAATAATGAGACAACTTATTGGAATCAAAGATCTACGACAAAGCGATTGTAATTAAGGGGGAGAATATTGGGTTAATCCCATTCTAACAGAAGTCAAACCCAAAAGTCAAATGGCAGTTACAAATAGTTACAAGAAACGGCTA
This sequence comes from Chrysanthemum lavandulifolium, assembly GCA_022545495.1. Classification (NCBI taxonomy): domain Eukaryota; kingdom Viridiplantae; phylum Streptophyta; class Magnoliopsida; order Asterales; family Asteraceae; genus Chrysanthemum; species Chrysanthemum lavandulifolium. Next base: position 179,765,781 of record CM040239.1, on the reverse strand, counting down.
TTTGACAGTTACATGTAAGGGACATGCTTGTTGGACAAAACGAACCAACACAACCTTTACTTGTACCATTTCAACATGTATATATAGATAGTTTTATGTATGAACAAAGATGATGACAAATTTATAATAAAGCATTTTACATTCAATTGTTCTTATTATTTTAGTATATTTTGAAGTAAGTTAGAAAAATCATAGATCCAGGCCAACATGGTGGAAAGAAGTGTTACGTTGAATTGTATTAAAAAAAAGGCAGATGGAGAAGATTTGGTGAGGCCATAACCCTATTTTGGGAGTTCTAAAAAAAACCAAAAAGTGGACCTTAGAAGAACCAAAACATGCATTATGCATAGAGATATTTGAATCAAAATCTGACATCTAGAGCTCACAAGAAACTCGCTACATGTTTCTAATTGATTATTGACTGATGATGACATCTAACATGAGGGGTACTACATAACTAGCTGTTGATTCTAATAATTTGTTTGTTTTTGTAACTGCATCAATATAAATATATAATGTCTTGCTATTTTTTATTGATTCTTATCTGATGTACGCGTGTGATATCCGATGAGGTTGTCAATCTATATTATATGCCAAAAACCACTTTGCCTTCCATAAGCGAATAACGAGGATGCGTACAGCATAAATAATAAAAATACTATACGCGCTTTTCTCAATACAAACTATGTAAACGCTAATAATACTCCATCCGTTCTAAAATTATTGTTCCCGTTTGAATTTTCGGTCTTTCTCTAACAACTTCGACCTTAAGTATTTTTATTTGTGTTATATAATACTTGATGCAAAATATATGAATGAATTATGTTTTGAAATGTATTTTCACTGGTATAATTTTCATCAACTATTGTATAACACAAACAAAAATATTTAAAGTCAAAGTTGAAAAAGAAAGATCGAAAATGTCAAACGAAGACAATAAGTTTGAGACGGAGGTAGTAGTACACTAACGTAATCATGCTATGCTTGATGATCATAAAACAAAATTTAGTTTCTGTTTCATTGCATAGTTTCTTTCACATATATATAACGACGTACGCGTATATATCTTTGTTTATATAAAATGGGAGCCAATGTTAATATCCATCTGTTGTGCACTAGCTAGCATGAAGTATATTTGTTTTCTAAAAATGTATTTTGAATATGACCTACATATGTAATTAAAAAGGTTCAAAGTGCATATAATTGAAAGAAATTCAAAAGGCCTTTCAAAATACATAGAAATTGCCTTCTAAATAAACTTAAGAAACAACGATAGAAAAAATGATTGTTTTGAACATTCGGTGGAAAGGGTGTTACGTTGAATTGCATAAATAGAAGGGTAGATGGAGAATATTTGATGAGACCATAACCCTATTTGAGAGTTCTAAAATAACCAAAAAGTGGACCTTAGAAGTTAGAAGAACCAACATGCATCATGCATAGAGATATTTTAATCAAACTTTCACACCTACGGCTCACAAGAAACTCGTTATTTTTAATTGATTCCGATGTATTATGTGTGCGGTTTAAAGTCAATCTATATCATATGTCAAATACTGTGAAACAGTAAATATATATCTTATTTACTGTGTGATCAATTTTTATTACAATAATAACTTATATTTATATACTAACATAACTTTGATGAACAAAATATATAACTTTATTAAAAAACTAAATAAACACAATAAAGATAAACATAAACACTATATATATTTTATTATTTAAATTGTTCTTTGTAGTTTGAACGAAAGGTTTTCGATGAACAAACTAGCACAAATGTTATATCCACTTTTTCTTCTTCTTGTCTTCCTTGTTGTTGGTTTGCACGGATATAGACTTGTATTTGACGACAAAGTGGTATACATGCTTGATATTTTCCCCTATTTTTGTAATGTTTGTTTATTTTACGTTAGAGTTTGCTTTGCCTTTAGGAGTGAGCTGCAATTTGGTGGTTAACTCTTGTCGTTGACACCAATGATATCCGGTGATGAAGAAGTTAGCATTGACACGGCTAAGGTTTTGTGTGATAGGGTTTATACATTGGATATGAAAAAATAAAATAAATAAATAAAATAAAAAATAAAAAATTCAAGCAAAACAATAAAATTAAAGAAAAAATAAATAAATCAGGATTCCTCCGAATTACCGGCACGTCGCTGATGACCGGGGGATAGCAAATTTATTTTTTATGAATTTTAACTAAAGCTCGAGTATAATGTAAAATAACAAATATATATCTTATTGATTGTGTGATCAATTGATTTACAATAACCTATATTTATGGGCTAACAACCAATGAGTTTTTAACCACTCAAAGGTGGCCAAGTTGCAAAAGGACTTGTGACTATCACTTTAAAATGTGTGAGGTTTCAAGTTCAATTCCTGCTAGTTGCGAAACAATATTGAAGTGGCCATGCCAACTTTTTAAAAAATGATGGGTTTATCTAGTTTGAATCTGTGTGACGATAAGTTCAAACCCCGTGTATTAGTCGGTCAAAAGTCAAAACCATAATTACCCAAAAATATTTACGGGCTAACATAAATTTGATTAACAAAATACCCGATCTTATTATTTAAATGAAAAACTAAATAAAAATAATAAAAATAAATGTTAACTTTATACACGTTCTATTACATACTATCTCCGTCTCATAATTATTGTTCAGTGTTAATTTTTGAAGTCTTTATTTTACAACTTTGACTTTAAAATTTTTTATTTGTGTTATATAATAATTGATGAAAACTATACTAACGGAAATACATTGAAAACTTAATTTATTCATATATTTAATATCAAGTACTCCGTAATATATAACACAAATAAAAATATTTAAGTTTAAAGTTGGAAGCTAAAGATTTCAGAAATTAATAATGGACAATATGAAACGGATAGAGTAATAAATGATATGTCACTTTGTCTGATAATATTAACTTGATGTGGCTTATTTGTATCCTGTTGTTAGTAGGGGTGAGCGAAAAAACCGTAAAGAACGAATAAACTGAAAACCGAAACCGAAAATAATCGAACCGAACTAATAATCGAACCGAACTAATAACCGAACCGAATTTACTAAAATCGAACCGAACCGAACTACTAAGGTTCTCGGTTTGGATATGGGTTTGACAGTTTGAACCGAAAACCGAATTCATATAAATATATATATTTTTCTTCACTTGGCGAAGAAGCCTTCACAACGTTGCTTACACTTTTTCTGGTACAAAGCTAGATACCGAGTCCGTAACACGGTGGACCAAACCAACACGACTATTACACAACAAATATGTGAAATATCAAATACAAGATCTTCGCTACAGAAATCTTGCGGAGTGACAAATCAATCAAGGACCCCTTGCTTGGATGACTTGTAGAATGCTCGTGATCTCGCCTTAGAGAAGGACCTATATGAGGATCACAATAGAAAGAAAGAAGAACAACTCTCTAGATCAAGTGATCTATATGTTAGAAGAGAATGAGAGTGTATGAGAGATTTAGTAAGAAGAGGGGTGAGTTAGAATGAAGAAATGGCTCTCTATTTATAGGCAAATTCCTTCACTGTTCCCACGGATCCCACGGATCCCTTCCACAAGGGATTCGTCTAGTGTAATCGCAGGGATCCGTGGAACGCTCCTCTTTGCCCATGGGGTTTTTGGTTATGGGTCATGGGTTGGTCCATGGGTTATCTTTAGATTCAATGTATCTAAGTATACATTGTATCAAGTCTCTTTGGGTATGGTTTAAGATCCATGGGTTATGATATTTACCCATCCTAATAAACTATTACAACAAATGCTTAATTACTACATTTTTGTATTTAAATGGCTATATGTAAATGCTTTACAAAACTAACATGTATCCTTTATAATTATACTTAAGATAACATTATATTTGTTATCAATAAAACACAAAGAGATCGCAAAATATTAATAAACGGTTTTACGGTTTATTTGTATTAACAATCTCCCCATTTTTGTTGATGACAAAACATAATGTTATGATGAGTAAAACTTAAGAATAGATGTAAATTTTGAAAGCCCGAAAGCCCCTAAGTTTTACTTCTTCTCCCCCTTTTTGTCGAAACAAAAAGTTAACCCTTGGAAGAAATAAACATAAAAGTGTGGAAAAAAAATAGTCCACGTATCACTAACTCCCCCTTGACGGTAGCTCCCCCTTGTTTGGGGCGTCAAGTGAAGAAAAATAGAAATCCTACAAAAAGAAAGGTTAGTAACATGCTTAAATAATCTTGTGATTGTCGAGAATCAAGATTGGGAGCCAAGGTATGTAAACAAGGCCTTGTAATAAAACAACAAATTGTAGTGGTATTTATGCCACCTACAAGCATGTAAAAATAAGAACAAGACTTGTTCTTAAAAATGACTTAAATGAAAAAGTAAAAAAATATAAAATAGTAGTATTGATTCCGTCCATGCTTGCATAAGGTTTATGGATGGAGGTTTTGATGATTGATGGTATTGATGCGATCAAGTATGAGGTTGAGTATGAATCACATTTCTTCCCTAACTTCTATTGCGATTTCCCTAGTGGATTGGCAATGTTCACAATGTAGGTGATGTGGGTGATGAGTGCGGAAGTTTTCCGGGTTGTTTTGATTTGAGTTATGCGGAAGGTGTGGTGGAAAAATAAGAAAATATGGATCAACATCTAGAATA
>CM040239.1:179703582-179761010 GCA_022545495.1 Chrysanthemum lavandulifolium | reverse complement strand
GGTAAAACTATTCAACCATCTTCTAGTTTTCCACAAGATGTAATAGAATGAGAGAATGTATGTGTTTTATGCATATGAGGGATGAGAAAATAACTTGGGTTGGCTTGCTATTTATAGGCCAAGTGATCAAGAGACCATGGATGGGATTTGAACCAAAAAGGGGTCCGCCCTTTATAAATTTTGGTTCCGTCAGTCTGACAAGAAGATCACAAAAAATCTATCAAGTATCTTACCAAATATATCCAAGATTATGCAAGATATGTTGAGTGAATATCTAAACAAAATATTTCAAGAAATATTCTAAGGATTTCTAAGGTGATGCAAGATATGATGTAATATGTAGTTTTTCATTTTTAGAATTTATATGTTTATATAAGTAAATACTTAAAGTAACTAAAAATGATTAATCTAAAATGTTGAGACACATTTTAATTTAGAAAGCTAATAATGTAGATTAATATGTAGTTAATCAAAACTGATAAAATGCTAAAGCTTAAATGTTGAAAACTATTTAAGAAAAGCTTGTAATAATATCTAAAAATCTTTACAAGCTTTATACTTTACAAAAATGAAATTTACTCTTGTCGATAACAAAACAAGGTAAATATCGTAAAATATAAATAACGTTTTTGGACGATATTTGTATCACACAACCTTCTAGCAAAACCTCGGTGTTGGAACTTCACTAGCACCCGTGTCTTTCTCTCCTTCACCCTCAAATGGTCCATTTTTGATTATGAGGCATTTCCAACCTCAACAACCGGATTATATGGATGTTGATACTTCTTTACCTCCACCACCAACACATATGCCACCACCTTCTTCCTTTGTGGAACCGCCACCTTCTTCATCAAACTTACCTCTACAAACTTCTCAATTCTTACCACCACCATTTCCAAGCCATGACAATGATTGCTATCATTTTCAACATGTCCAAGGTTTAGTCCATGAATTAAGTGATGAAGTACGTTTTATGTTCTATCACCTTCTTGAGCTTCATGATGAAGTCAATAAACCTAACCGTCCCTGAACCTTGGAATGCAAGCACAAGTGGTGTTCTTTCTAGTCTTAGGCACAATCTAGGTTGTTAGGGTTTTTCTTATTCTGTTACATGTTTGTATCATTTTCTTAGTTTTAAATAATTGAAATATGTGTATCATTTCTCTCATTTGATTAAATAAGGCTACATATTTGTATGCTATATGGTTATGTGAACATGTTTGGTGCAACAATACATGATTTACTTGGACTATTACGTCAATATTTGTGTCTATATTGCTGCTACTAAGCTGCAGTACCCGGATCCCTCAACTTTGTCTTGGCGGATCCCTCAGATGAAGGATTTGGCGGAACCGGGTGGACAGAAATATTTTTGAGCTATTTCTTAAGCTAATTTGCAGGAAACAACGCACCATATACTTGTTTTCTAACCTTTGTTTTGAAGATTTTCAAAATGCACATGGAGACTTTGACGCCCTCAACAAGGGGGAGCTTTTCGTCAAAGCAAAATATTCCAAATTACTTGCAATACACTCGTTTAGTCTTCCTAATTACTTGACGCCCTCATCAAGGGGGAGCATCCTTCAAGGAGGAGCTAAGACGAGATTCTTTTCTTAACTTACTACTACTTTTTCTCTAAATCTTTCTCTTCTAAATTTCTTACTTTCTGAAATCTTTTCTTAAAACTCTTTCTAAATCTTTCTCTTCTACTTCTATTCTTTTTACTATGTGTTAGTTTCTTTTCGACACTCTTTTTGTTTCGACAAAAAAGGGGAGAAGAGAAAAAAAATCCAATTCAAAATTTTACGAATTTTATTTTTAACGTAAAATAGTTTTATGTTTTGTCATCAACAAAAAGGGGGAGATTGTTAATACAAATAAATCGTAAAACGTTTATTTGTATTTTACGATCTTCTAATGTTTTGTCGATAACAATCGTAAAATCATTTTAACGAAATAAATAAAATACGTAAAAGCTTTGAGACAATAGTTTACTAACACACTTTTACTAAACATATAAAATCATCAAAACATGTTTAGCTGGATAAGTTATATAAAACCAAAACCATTTTTATAAAACACTTACAAGTAATTTTGTTTACTTATATTTTATAAAATGGGTAAATGGTGGGTAAAAACCAAAGTCCATGACCCATACCCATGGAGCATGATCCATGACCCATGATCCATTGCATGACATCATGCATGAAATCATGTCGAATATTATCCATGATCCATGACCCAAAGTCCATGACCCATGACCCAAGACCCATTACCCATTGACTAGGTATAATGTATCTTGTTGGGTATCCATGATCCAAAGTCCATGACACATGATCCATAACCCATAACCTGGTTTGCAACCCAAAATCCGGACTAGCATGACCCCGCTACCGGATCCCTTGGATTGCACTCGCCAGATCCCTTGGGTAACGAATCTACCAGAACCGGGTGAACTGTAGGCAGATTGCCGATAAATAGTGAGTCATTTCTCTCTCGCTCCCAACCCTTTTTAGACATATCTTCCATCTATGTTCTAACCTCTCTAACCTTAGATCCAAAGGATAATTCTATGTAGTTTTCTCTTTGTGTGATTTTCTAGGTTCCTCTTAAAAGCGAGATCACAACCTCTTGAAGACGTGCAAGCTCAAGGTCATGAGTTGCTAAGCTTCGTCATCATCAAGACCACTGAAGTGCATCTTGTTGATAGTTCTTATCTCCTTTCATTAGTGTGTCAAGTTGAAGGCATTGGTGTATAGTGCCGAAGATGTACATTCGATACGGGGCGTCGCTGTATATTTGTGTAGTTTGGGTAAAATTGTATTGATATCCTTTGAAGTGTTGTAAAGAGGAGTTTGCCTCATTTGGGTTGTAGTGTTGGGTAGTAGTTCCTCCTATGTAATAGAACTCGGTGTGTAGCCTAGTACCGGATAAAGTGTAGGCGACTTTGTGATAGGTTTGGTTCTACCTCGTGGAAGAACTCGGTGTCTAGCCTTGTACCGGATAAAGTGTAAGCGACGTTGTGAAGGCTTCTCCGCCATATTAAGGAGCTTATGTTGTGTAGTGCTTAGAAACTCTTGAGTTGGGTACTCGGGGAGTGGAGTAGGGCAAGGAAGGAGTCATTGTAGCCGAACCACTATAAATACCTGTGTCGTGGTTTTGTGTTCATTTACTCTTTATCTCTTTGAATTATTTATGTATATGTCTATCTATCAATATCCTACACACAATCTAAATAAATTGACATAAGTCGATCTAAATAATTTAAAATAAAGTTTTAATTGGCAACCCCCCCCCCCTTTTAGTTTTCTACAGCATCCACCATCCCTAAACATTTTTTTTATCTATTCCTTACACATTTTCGTCCATTTTTATATGATATCATCCGTTTTTATATATTTTCGTCTGTTTTATATGCTTTTATCCGTTTTTATAAGTTTTTGTCCGTTTATGCATTTTCATACGTTTTTATCTGTTTCCATCCGTTTTTATATGTTTTCATACATTTTCGTCCGTTTTTATACGTTGTCATCCATTTATATACGTTTTCATCTGTTTTATAGGTTTTTATCCGTTTCTATACGTTTTCGTCTGTTTTTATACATTTTGGTCCGATTTACACGTTTTCATATGTTTTTATCCGTTTCTATACGTTATCATCCGTTTTTATAAGTTTTCGTCCGTTTTATACATTTTCGTCCATTTTATACGTTTCATCGCTTTTTCCATTTTTTATCTCTTTTATCCGCTTTTATCCGTTTTTGTACGTTTCCTTCCGTTTTTATATGTTTTCATCCGTATTTATACGTTTTCATCCGTTTTTTCTTGCGTTTTCATACGTTTTTATCTGTTTTTGTACTTTCTTATACATCTTTGCATGGTTTTGTATTTTTTTGTACTGTTTATATACATTTTTGTACCTTCATACATTTAGTACCTTTTTATACGTTTTTGAACGTGTATATGAGTTTTGTACATTTTTACATTTTTATCCGTTATTAACCATTTTTATCCGTTTGCGTACGCACAAAAAGAATAAAACGTATAAAAATATATAAGAACGTATAAAAACGGATAAAAACATACAAAAATGGATAAAAACGTTTGAAAGCGTAGAAAATTGGACCAAATGTATAAAAACGGATGAAAACATACAAAAACGGACTTTGCACACGTATGATACATATAAAAGATCTGATTCTGAAGATGATCATTTTAAAAACATTAGCTTTTTTTGTTATTGATTGTTTGAAACTTACTTTGGCACACAATGTTTTATTTTTTGGCATGGAAATTTTACTACACAGTATCTCTCACAAATTTATCTCACATGTTTTAACAAAACTTGAACCTAAACCTTTAAGTTGATTAATCACTCAAATACCGATCGGGCGTATATGGAATGAAACCTAAATGCCAACTAGATTTACATACGATAAGTTTTGTTAAAATGAAAAGCTTGAGTTATTTTTAGCTTGATGAAATATGTAAAGACTGTTTTTCTCAACGGCATTATGTTATAGCTGGATTTGTTTAGGATAAACCAGATGTTTTAAGTTCTAACTTTTCCTATATAAATTTTCAAAGACGTGTCAATAAACACAGACAGAATATGTGTTTAATATTTCAACGATTTAAAAGGTGCTATAGAATGTTGTTTGATAGATAATAATTTAAATTTACATTTTTTTGATTAAATCCCATTTAAAGTGTCCCACTCTTCCACTTGCGGAGATAATGAGCATCCAAAAACCAAACAAAATCATTTTATGACTTAAACTTCCATTAATCTTTTCTTAAAGTGACACTTAAACTAACAAAATAAGATTTAACCGGAGCTCATATGTCATTAAAATATGATTTTTCTTTTTTGTCTATTTTAATAATACTAATGACGTTATCAAGAGTAATACAAACGTCATTATATGAAGGGGCATTTCCGTATTATGTTATGCTTTAACTTTTGGGGACATGTAAATCATACTCAAGTAGTAACTTTTCTTGGCGTCAATTTTTTTTTTTTTTTTCATGTTTTACCTAACATCATGTATCGTCATCTTTACCTAGGGATTTGCTCGTGGCAAATTGGAATTTCGGACCGAATGGTAATTCGGATTAGGTTATAATTAGTAAGTTAGAACAACCTAACACGAACACGTCATGTTTAATGAATCGAGCTAGGCTAGCTTGTTTACCCAAACATGTTTTCACATCCCGAAGGATATTTATATAACTCGTTCATATAAACAGCTTTGGCAGTTTAAACATGTTTAATAGGTTAGCTGATGAGTTATAAATGTTTAACCGGTTAGCATGCAGACGCATTTTATCCATTAGGAACTTTCATTTTAGTTTTGTTTATGGTTTAACACTTTTAACGTGTACCGAGTCGACTTATTTAACCCATCTCGACCCCTAGCCCGAGCTAGGAAGGTTTAATGTTAGAATAAACACAAGTTGTTTACTTATTCTACAACAAATAAAGAGTTTAAATTGAGCATGCAGATTGGCATCTACTTGTTTTATATAAGATTATTACTTTGAAATAATTAATTCCATACACCTTTTTCTACTATATCCCATTAAAGACGTAAAGTAGTATTTTCTAAATATTACTGTAACATAAGAAACATTTAAACAAAACTTAAAAGTTTGAGTTCACATCACTATCATTTTCTTTAACCCTTGAATATGACGCATCTAATAGGTAATCACAACTTTTCGCGTTTTCCTCATTATGGATTTTCAACTCAGTGTTAAAGCTATAAAATCTTGGATTTGTTGCAATATTCAAACAGGTTTTTGAGTAGGCTTGAACACAGCTGAGTGTCATTTAATCATGAAATGTCAAACAAAGATAATGAAAGATTTCAATTCAAGAGGGACATTTGTACTTTAATGCGAATAAGATATTGAAAATGGAGAGTTTGGTGAAGATAAAAGAAGTGCAAGTACTTTTGAAGTTAATGGCCACCCAATAATTCAAGAATTGCAACTATATATGGGACTTTTAAAATGTGTCCAATTCCTGTTTGGTACTCAACAAAAAACTTTTTGCTTTTGGTTACCTACTCCAAACTTTTGTGAGTATGTTTAAGGATGATCTAGATCACTCATATTACTTTGTTAAGATACATACGTATTCATGGACACTCCTAGAGTCCTAGGCCGTCAATATTTGTAATGTAGAATATTAACGGATAGATTAGAGGCCTAAGCCCGTCTGTGAGCATATGTCCATTAGAGTTTATTACTAAGGTTTCTAATCTATCTGCTAATATAGAAATCATAAAGGCAAGTGTATGTATCTTCAATCCTTAAAACGAATGTTGTATTTGTAGAAACTAGGTCAGGTTCAGATCAAGTACTTATAAGAATTTGCTATTACAGTTCTGTAAGTAAAGTACTAAAGTCTAACTTAACTACAGATATCATAAACGTTTTTCATTCATCACGAAATATGCAATTTGTGGCTCTAGGGCACGTTTGGTATGAAGGAATCCCGAAGGGAGGAATCGTAACAAGGAATGGAATTGTAGAGAAAGTGAATCATGCTAGAGAAAGAAAAACGATTATTCCGTTTGGTACAAATACATAATGCATGTGAGGCAGAGGCATTCTCTTGTTTGGTAATGATGTACATCCGAATAAAAATGAGTTGAGTTTTATTGTCTAAATTACTCTTTTAAACATGCGATTAAACAATCAGATTACCTAAATCACTCTTTTAAACATATGATCTTGAATTATCCTTGTAACACTATCAAAATCAACCTTTCACCACAAAGAAACATTCGACGATCAATTCTTAAGTGTAGGTTCTAATTCATGTGCACATTTAAAAATGAATAATACAGTAATACTTTTTTGTTTATGATAGTTAGGTCTGAAATTTAAAATAAACATACAATACTGATGTGAACATATGAATCTCTGAATTGGGAAAAAAAATAAGTCATCGATTTGAACAAGATGATTTTCTGTTTTCTAAATAAAATCAAAACATGACTAAATCAAAGGCCAAAATCATTAATTGGCAGAGAGCATAGGAGTGTTAGGTGCAACTCGAAGGAATAACATGTTATTCGTCAGCTACCACAATGTCACATCATCACCTTACTAAGAGCATACGGTGTCGCCTCGCCATCAAGGTTCGCCGTCCAGCGTGACGCCTCGCCGTCGGCCGCCGTGACACCGCCCCCCTTCGCCGTCGGCCGCCGTGGCTTGGTCCTTCATTCTGACGACGAGCAATTCTACTAACAAAAAGTGTTTGTAACGTTTGATTTTCAAATTTTATCCGTTACTAAACGGATACAAAACCTTTTTTTTTTTTTTTTTTTTTTTAAAAAAAACCCACCACTTTATAAATAACATATCATATCCTACAATTTTTTTCATACTCAATCAAAATACTAAACCATTTAAACTTGCTGAAACATGAGTTACACGAGTGAATCATCTTATTCCGGCGAAAGTGACCTTGAAGAGTTAACGGAACTATAAATGTTTATTAAAGAGTTCGAGGCAGAGCAAACGTTGCAGGAACAAGAAGCCGGTCCTTCAAAACATCGTCAATATATCCCTCGTGAACGTGTAGTTGCTGAAGCACGTCTACTTGCTGACTATTTTGGTGACAACCCAAAATATACTGACGATAATTTTAGGCGTCGATATCGTATGAGCAGTCGTCTATTTCTACAAATAGTACAAGGTATTGAAACATATATTGAAACTCATCATCCTCTTCCTAAGCATTTTGATTTTTTAGAGTGCGACCGATGGTAGGGTGTAATGCGTTTAGTGTGATTATGAAATGCACATGTTCCCTACGCCAATTGGCTTACGGGATAACATATGATGCGTTCGATGAGTATTTACAAATAGGTGAACATTGTGCACGCGATTGCTAGATTATTTTCTTATGTGCATAATCCAACTATTTATTAAGGAGTTTTAAGAAAACCGGATGAGGATGACATTCGTCACTTATACCATGCACATAACACTGCTCATGGGCTTCCGGAATGTTGGGGAGCATCGATTGTATGCCTGGAATGGAAAAACGTCGAAAGAATGGAAAGGCCAATTTCATAGAGGTGATAAAAATATCCAACTATAATGCTTGAAGCCGTTGCTTCATACGATTTAATGGTTGGCATGCATTTTTTGGGGTAGCGGGTGCGAATAACGATCTAACGGTTTTAAATAATTCTCCGTTATTCGACAACTTGCTTGATGACGTCGCCCACGAGGTTGAGTTTGAAGTATCACGGTGTAAATTTAAGCAAGGTATTATCTAGTCGACGACTTTTCCTGAGCGGGCATCTTTGTCAAGACATTTACGATTGCAACTAATCCAAAAATGCCGCATTCAAAGCAAAACAAGAAAGTGCTCGAAAGATATCGAAGAGCTTTTGGTGTCCTCAAAGGACGTTGGCATATCATTGCCCAACCGGTAGCGGCAGCTTTACTATTGGCAAGTTACGGAGAATCATGTATGCGTGCATCATAATGTATAACATGATTTTGAAAGATGAAAATTTTGCGATATCCGACATTCTTTGAAACGTATATTTCTCCGACACCAAATTCTACGCGGACATGGATTGAACGTTGCCAATTGCAAAGAAAAAAGCCAAAAACTACATGATAAACGCAAACACGCAAAGCTTCAACGATGTCTCATCGAGCATGTTTGGGAACAAATTCAATGGGCACAATTTCAACAACAGTAATCCAAATAATTAGTTTCGTTATAATTTGATATATTTCTTGCGTATGTTTTTTTCAGTATTTTTATTTTATGTTTCAATGCTTTTTATTAAGTTATGTATTGTATTTTTATTTTGAATGAAATGAATTTAGTTTATTTGGAAATGAAATTGAATAAAAAAAATAAAGTGGTAGTGGTGGGCCCCAAATGAAGAGGTTGAGGTTTGTTATGAGTGAGAGAGGTTTGTTGTGGTTAGTTGTGAAGAAGTGGGATGCTGATATGGCGCTGAAGTGGCACTGATGAAGAGGGAAGGCTTGTTATGACACCTTGTGCTTTAATAACTAAAACACCTTAACGCCACCTCATTAAAATGATAAGGTGCAAAACAATTTTTCAATTTTGGGTGACATGTGGCACATGCCTTTCCAATTTATACCCTGTATTTTTAATTGAAACCTCCTATGTCAAGTGTGCCGTTTGTTTGGCGCGCTCGTCAAGCCGGTCTTTGGTCTAAGATTTTCTAAGAGAGTTATTCCCCAAGCCTTTTGTCGGGATTTAGCCTTGTTGGGCTTGTCTTTGGGCCAGTTTAGAATGTATGAGCCTTAGTTGGCTGGGCTGAAGGTCCTATATGCTACTACCTCCGTCCCAAAATTATAGTCATCTATTGACTTTTTCGGACTTTCCTTTTCAACTTTGACATTAAATATTTGTATTTGTGTTATACAATAACTAGCTTAGAGACCCGTTGACACCGGGTTATTTTTTAAAGAAATAGATAAATGAGATGATAATAAAAGTAATAACGTAAATTTGTTAAATTTAAAATATGTGTGAGTCACATTCGATTTACAACCATACACAAATCTGTTTTCATAAATCAAAAAAAATCTTTCCGTTTTAGCAATATCCAAGGGCTTACCTGAAAGTTGTATATATTGTCAAATGATGCCCATACTCTCGCAGAAGATTCTTGTGTACCCCTTTTGTCATCCTATCCAGTAAAAAATTTATTCATGTGAGTCCACGTCTTGCAAAAGTTGAAATATACAAAATTTAACATGGGGATATATTATTAAGTGTTATAGAAGCTCTAAGACCGGTCACTTTAACCCACTTGATCCCATGTCTTTTTTATAGCAAACGATATACTGACCCATTCCAACCCATATATTGTTATGTACCTAAGCTTGGTCCGTATAGTAAGAGCATCCAAGTAATAATATTTTATCCTTCAACTCTCCTATATATGTAGGCTATGACCATGAACATCATCCTCCAAACCAAGGCTTATGAGCTCAATAAAGGTCATGGAAACGTCATCATTTATGTTGATTATCATAATGCTTACATGCATGTGCCAAAAGAATCGACCAAACTCATAAACATATGAAATAGTAGTACATGGTCACAATCATTTTCAGGTAAAATTTCCTTGCTTATCATGCAAAACCAGTAAAGAATATTTCAAAGATCATTTAAATGTACCTTTAAAGCTTGAGACATGCAATAAACACCAAGCTAAAAGGGCCCAAATGCGTGGGAAATGTACTTGGCAAATGTTCCAAGTTATTTCGACGATAATACTTCAAAAGTAAAATAAATAACACCATCACATTTAAATGTTAATACGTTTTCTCCATAATGATGTTAATATGTTTTCTCCAAATGTTACTTTTTAAGTTATTTTACGTTTGTTTGGCCTATTAGAGATATAAAAAGTTCACTCGACTAACCCTTACATGAGAACATTTTCTTAACATGGTACTGACTACTGAGACTAAGGCACAACCAACATCTGTATTCGATTGTATAATGGGGATACCGATCAGTTCATGTACATCTTTAAATTCACAATTAGACTACTCACCTAACAATAGAAGAAAATTATGGGGGACTATAGCAGCAGAGTCAAGGTTGTGTTGCTCTAATAAACATTGAGTTTCAATCAGAAAGATCTTAAAGAAGGTTTGGAAGCAACTTTTTGAGATACGTACCTTAGGCAACAAACAAATTGCCACTTTCCATAAGCTGGCATATTAATGGAGAATGCTTTCACAAAACAGCTGTACGCGATTGCAACTCTACATTCATCATGCCCACCAAAGATCTTTGCATTTGCTCCAAAGCACTGTGGAAAACTTTAAGAAATCATTTTGGTTAAGAACCAAATATGAGCTTTGGTACTTGTCGGTAACAAATTGAATAAGTGCAGGGGTATGTCATCTAATGCTCTTTTGTCCATATTTATCTCATAAACCAAAGCCAAGCAAGACTATGTGTTCATGTTTTGTATCTACTATCATAGAATAAGCTTTAACAATACATAAAATTTCATTAATAAAGCAATCAATTTAAGAATAAACAAAGACAAACAAACACCCTTCACACATTAGTAGCCAAACATTTTTTATACAACATTACGAAGTAAAATTAATAACGAAACACCCTTTGAGACAAAAATTTACACCTAAAAGTGTTTAAATATATGCCTGCAATTGCCTTAGTTTGTTTAGAAATGACTTGCATAGTGGTTCCAGCTTCTCGCTCCTCAAGAGTCTCCCAAACACAAAGCAATCACCTTTAAACCAACAGTGTGAGTATCAACATGCGAGTATTTGTCAAAATGATAAATGTGTAAGCAGTTGTTTTTATCAGTTCAAACCAACAGTGTGACTATTAAGTTTCCTCGGCTCAGTTAGCAAACGCACTAATACTTCTGAACTACAGGTAATAAAGGAGTATTTAGGAAGCTAAACTAATTTACTTAACGAACCCATATTATAAGTGAACTAAAAACTTGTACGACTAATGCATTTTTCCTTGACAACATAATAATGAAGCTTGCAACTGGATCTATCACTATGAAACATTACGTACATCAAAATTAATATTTTCAAACACAAACATAGCGATATGAATGCTTAATCAAGATAATAATCTAAAACATGCATCAAGACAACAATTAATCTATTTTAAAGAGAAATGAATGAATAATGAAGACCAACCTCTTGAGAACTAATTTATATTATGGGTTAATGATTTAAGGTAAGTACTATATGGACCCAACACTATTAATGTAACATGTAGCTATGCATTTGAGAGATCTTCAAGATAGGTTGGAACCAAACTCACCGTGACGATTCGAAATTCGAAGTTGAATGATCTTAGAGCCTCGAACCGAAAGCATCTTGTTTGAGGAGCATCTTTTCAAGAGTAGCCACAATTATAGAACTCTTGAACTACATTATGGATGTGCTTCCGTCATAAAATTGCAATCATTTCAAAGATTGACGGTCAAAAGATGTTATTAAGGGCTTTTTGTGGATGTGCTTCCGTCATAAAATTGCAATCATTTCAGCGATTATTCGACGGTCAAAAGATGTTATTAAGGGCTTTTGAATAGCTTATTTTATAGCAGCCCATTCTGTATCTTGACATGTTATTAAGGGCTGTTTGGATAGCGTATTTTCTGCAGCCCTTGCAGTGTATTGACATGTTATTAAGGGTTCTTTGGATAGCCTATTTCAGCCTCTTAATAGTAGTTTCGTAGCCATTTGACAATAATAATTCGGCCGTTTGCACAATAAAATGACAACTATCTAATAAACCTTGAAAGAAACAACTAACTACACACTGCAACTTACAGTGTCTCGTCCTAATGCAACATAGTGTTGCAGTCCATTGCATGAACCATCCTGTAAAAAACAAATCAAGATGTGAAAGTGAAAAGGAAGTGATTTTTTAGTTCATGAAAGGCGAATTATTCAAAAAAACTAAAATAATAATTAGATACCGGTGTTAAAGCGTAAATCAAACACCCTAAGTATTATAGGTAAAAACCATTACCCTGTCAAACATGGGTTGGAACCAAACTCACCGTGACGATTCTGAAATTATGAAGTTGAATGATCTTAGAGCCTCGAAACTGAAAGCATACTGTTTGAGGAGCATCTTTTCAAGAGTAGTCACAATTATAGGAACTATTGAACTACATTATGGATGTGCTTCCTGTCATAAAATTGCAATCATTTCAGCAGTTATTTGACGGTCAAAAGATGTTATTAAGGGCTTTTTGAATAGCTTATTTTTTAGCAGCCCATTCGGTATCTTGACATGTTTATAAACATGTTATTAATCGGTGTTTTCATCAAATTTGTTTGGCATTGTCTTGAACAATATTGATACAAAGGCTAAAACCATATTTGCAGTTTTGGGTACCTGATCATGTTGATCACCAGCATTAGTTTGATCAACCACCACCAAGGAATGCACAAAACCACATGCCACACTACAGAATGACAAAGTAATCACAAAGTAAATTAAATAATAAAGCTAAAAAAACACACATGATACTATAAACTACTATTACATGATACTATAAACTACTATCCATATCATATTTATTACCCGCCATGGTTTGATCATGAACATCATCCTCCAAACCAAGGCTTATGAGCTCAATAAAGGTCATGGAAGCGTCATCATTTATGTTGATTATCATAATGCTTACATGCGTGTGCCAAAAGAATCGACCAAACTCATAAACATATGAAATAGTAGTACATGGTCACAATCATTTGCAAGTCATTTACGAAAAGAATGGACCAAACTCATAAACATTACTGTAAAATTAATAACGAAACACCCTTTGAGACAAAAATTTACTGCACCTAAAAGTGTTTAAATATATGCCCGCAATTGCCTTAGTTTGTTTAGAAATGACTTGCATAGTGGTTCCACTTCGCTCCTCAAGAGTCTCCCAAACACAAAGCAATCACCTTTACTACTATTTCATATGTTTATGAGTTTGGTCGATTCTTTTGGCACATGCATGTAAGCATTATGATAATCAACATAAATGATGACGTTTCCATGACCTTTATTGAGCTCATCAAGGATCAATTCATCTTTGCTAACATCTATCCCATGGAATGCAATCTACAAACAACATAGAACATTACGGAAACCCATAGTTGGTTTTTAAAGCAGCTTTTAAGCAAAATTTAGAAACCATAACATGTATTAGTCGTGGCACTAAGATATAATTAGGTTAAACTAAATTGATTATTTGAGTTTATAAATAGCTGTAACCAACTGATTAGTTGGTTCTTAAATCAGTTTTTAACCAAAATTTAAAAACCATAACACATCTATAAACAAAATATCTCAAGAGGAGGTTCTAACCTCACTTATGTTATTCCGATTTATTATTTTGGTTGTAGCATATGCAAAAGTTCCAGAGGTGGTTCTGCATGATCCTAAAAATATAAAAGTATCGATAAATAAAAATAAAGAATATGAATGTGATACTCATACCCTTTATTTAAGATAAATAGAAATACATTCACTTGTGAGGTAGTATATAATGAACACACCTCAATGTAGCGAACGACGATGCCATTTGACCTCAACTCTTCAAGTAGCTTCTTCAATTTCAACCGTTTGTCGTACACTTGTACCATTGATGTCATTAGTGATCATCACCCATCAACTCTTAATGTAGCTTCTTAATGGGGGCATTGTCGAAACACACGCTTTCCTTTTCTTGTTAACTTTGGGCGGTTTTGCAACAACTTCACTCTTATCATTTACCTTCATAGCTCAGATTTAGCAACTTCCTCGACACTTCATCTTTAACAGTTTCCTTGATGATTCATTTTATCGGTGTCCTTGATGTTTTCATTGGTGAATCATCACATCGTAATCCATATCTTTAACCTCGGTCTCAAGCGTCACATCATCGCTTTTCTCTTTAACGTCATCCGTGTTCTCATCTGCTTTTCAACATTTCTTCTTCAAGTTGAATTTTCTTCCATTTCTTTAATCGCCTTTGAAGTGATTCAATCACACTCATCAATTCTATGTTCACCGTCAAAAAGAATAAACACTTGGATAATAGCGACTCCATAGGATAATTTTGCGATTCGTGCATTTAACTTTTCTTTTCACAATCAAATTCTGCTCGCAAGATAAAGTTGAAGTTATTGTTGCTATTAGCTCGAGAAAAAGACCCTATTAGAAATGGATATGAAAAAGAGTTCTATAGAATTACACCTCAACCACTTTTTAATTTTTGCGACCGTTTGTTGATCAACTCTCCTCGGTGCGCCATCATCAACAACGGTGGTATCATTTGTGAGTACCACATTTGCGGCAAGTACTAAAACCTCACTCCCAGCGTTCTCAAGGGTTAACCCTACCTCCTTTCTTATTAGAGTTCCTGAATAAATATAGAAGAAAAAAGATTATAAAAAAGAACACTCGTGAACTTAACGGAGGACACTTTGTGCGACGTTCTGCTATTTAATTTGATGCCCATTAGAAAAGACATAACCCAAATTAACCCATTCACAAATAAATTTTTCCAAATCGCCATTCACAAATAATTTGATGTCCTTCTTCATGAGTACTATCAATATGACTTCTCGAATAGCTTCCAACTCAGACAAAAGGCTTTGAAAAACTTGTATCTTCAAGATAGCTTAATGAAAAACTACAAATTTTACTTAATTTAAGACACTATAGGTGTTGATTCGGTTGGTTCATTATTCAAAATGTGTCGAGTACAAAGCATAAGTTAGGGGTCCAATACCTATATTTAGTGTAAAATGAGGCGCCTATATTGAGGTTAATGTCCTTTACTTAGTCCAACAACTCGCCACTTTCTAAAGGAACCACACAAAAATTACGCAATAATGATGACATTGAGTTATTAGACACGTATTAGCATTTGGATCAATGTGAAAAAATAAAAATAATAAACAATCAAACTGTTTCAAGACACATTAAACAAAGCATTTCACCTATTTCATTTTGCGCTTTAGTAAGAATGATGTTTTGTGTAAGGAACTCAATATTTATGTTTTACATATACTTCAAGGCATCTTATAATATCTATGACGTAACAATCAAAATGGGCAATAACTCGACCAAGATGGGTAAGAATCGATCCGAGAATCAAAGTGGGTAATAAAAGTTTTACTCGTCCTACATTCTTATTCTATTACCAGACCACTTAAAGGGTGACAATCCGTAAGAAAATATGTCAATTACGCATTTTATCAAACACCTTATGCACACTCACAATTATTTTTCAAATACACAATAAAAGATAAAGGCACATACCTTTTGAGTTGGTTGAATTGAAAGTTTTACCATTGAAGCTGCACATATAATTATCACTTAAATCACACAATCGTCCGAAAAACATTTTACTCATAATCATACTTTTAATATTTGTTTGTCTACCAACTTCAAATGATCGGCAACTTAAAAAATCGAATCCCAAAACGTCTATGATCGGTTTTAAAAAATGATACTTACCAATTCGTCCATCATTGGTATAAAACACTACCTTCTAAAGTGTGTTTAGAAGAGAAACTATATCCATGCAACTCCAACTGAACATAAAAGTCTGCACAATAAAACAAATGGACTCAAAACAAAACATATTTGACAGCCAAAATCATGAATCCTAAAACAAAACCGGCAAAAAAAAAACAATAAAAAAAGCCATAAGAAGAACATGATTAAAAATATTAGTACCCAATCTAGATGAATTGATGGTGGCGTTACAATCTTGATGAGAAAGAATGAGAATGAACCGATTAAATGGATCGAAACCATGTAGAGAAGAATGAATTGTAAGGCAAGATTGAAAATATTAATGAGTTTCTACAATATTGGTGTAGAGGAAGGGTCCTTACAAAATAAACCAAAGAGGAGTGTGTGAGAGAGAGGAGAATGATCCTGCATAAATGGGTTATTATGATTTGGGAGAATCGTATAGTAGAAGAATCGATAAAAGGTTATTATGATTGTGCGTTGAAATGGTGTTGTACTTTGAAGTTTAATAAGTAAAGGCGTTAAACCAATTTTAATGCAGGGCTTCAGTAGAGGCAGTATCAAAGCTTTATTTTATTATATATAATAGATTGATGAAAGATATACCCATGGTAGAATCGTTTAAACTCAATCCATCCATATATTTTTCATCAAGTATTATATAACATAAACATAAATATTTAAGGTCAAAGTTGTAGAAGAGAGACCGAAAAAGTCAATAGGGGACTATAATTTTGAGACGGAGGGAGTATCAATTTAGTTGAAGAGCTCTCGCGTAACATGAGGTAACATTAAATACAAGCCATTTGATAATTTTATGTTGTAAAATCATGAAATGGATGGATAATCTTGTTAACATTCATGGGGCACATCCGTGATGTCGGCAGGTCATACTTATTAGTACTAGTTATTAGTGATGATGTGGGTCCTTCTGATAGTTGGTCATCTGTTACTCATATATGATTGAATATAACAACAGATAATAAAGATATGACCATTCATCTTTAGTTTGGTCTTGTAATGTCCCATTCTTAAATATGTATAATTCTAGCATGCATTTTTATTGATTCTGAATCAGTGGATCACTGTAGTGTTTAACATAATCAACATATATACCTTCAAAAGTATCTAAGTTGCTATTACTCAAATCAATGGTGGCGTGCAAACTGTTATTTGCAAAGATATGTTAATTTTATAACTTTCAGAGTAGCCATTAGTTTTACATTTACATTGAAACAAGTAGGTACGGAAAATATTATACGAATTGCTATCATCTGTCGTAAGACGTGATTAGTATTTTAGTGTTGCAAAGAAAATTTGTAAATTGATGGTTTTAGACTACATGATTCTTGTTTCAAGTCCCTGTTGCGCGTGTGTACACAAAATTATGCGACTTTTTTTTGACAAAAGAAGACTTTTTCAGTTGATTGAATATCGGCCATACTTGTCTCTTCATCTTCTCAGCGTAATTCTAAATTTTAGAATTTGCATTTCTCTTGAAAAATAAAGAATGCACGTTATGGGATATATAGTCGATGTAGTTGTCCTGATGCAAAAGCGCTCTTTGCTTCGACGATCACATATGGCAATTTGATGGTATCTCATTTTAAGTAAAAAACGACATTTGTATTGCGGCACAGTTTTATATAAGCAAATCTTTCGAGCAGGACACATCCTTCCATGTTTGTATCTTTAGTCTTTAAACAAAATTAGTTGAAGAACATGATTTATTAGGCTAGTCCCGTCATTGACCAGGACGACGCAGAACACCTGCTTGCACGCCGCCTTTTCTCTCCAAATGACCGGACAACCCGGACGCCCAACGGCGCACCGGGATGTTTTTTTTTTTCAATGCGTTGGGAAGGATAAATACATGCTCCAATATCGAGCGGAAACACAACCGATGTCCACAAAATTGTTTGCCGCCCGATCTCGCAACCGATGTGCCACAATGGTACCCAACCGATGTTAGATCGGTCGTGGGTCGATTTTTTTGTTGGCCAACCGATCTCAACCGAGACCACTGCGACAAGCCTTATGACTTCGGCATCTAGCATAACTTTAATAACTTGTAAAATAAACTATAACCGTTAAACTTGATTTAAAAAGTTTGATGAATCTATGGTATTCGATCCACCCCAGTATAAGCATATAATTTCCAAAGATGGACACTTAATTATTGCCAAAGGAATTACAACCACCAAATACAGATAAAATCTTCAAACGATTCTTTTGAACTGATAGCTATTTCTAGTATAACTGAACAAATTACTCAGTAAAAGTGACATACATGGCATACAAAAGTTTATATTAACCCACGACAACCAAACAGACACGCATGCTGAAAAAAAAAAAAAAACAAAACAAAAACAAAAACAAAAAAAAACTTTTCAAGCTTAACAAACTTGCTACAAAAAACCAGAAAGTGACAAACACGTAAAGCAATATTGGCAAGATGTAATTTATCCATGTATTATCTTAATCAGTTATATGCTTTAATAATATATAGGTTAAAATCATGTACTTGTATCAAATTAAAACTAGCTATCATAATATTTTGAACAAGTAGCTGCCAACAAAGAGTAACAAAGCAGGAAAATATTTGCTTATCATAACATAATGGAACTCAAGACAAAAAAAAAAACTGGTTTAACTGATTTAGGAATCAACATTCGTAGTAGCATAGCATCCACCTCACGTCCCATACACAAACAAAAAGCAGAATGATTGGAAGTACCTTACAACCTTCCAACAGGAACTTTCCGGTTCAAAACTCAACTACATCACTCTCTTAAATACAAGTGCTTCACTTGGGTCCACCAAATTTGCTCATCATCTTAGCAATAAGTGGAGCAACCTTCGGGTTTGCCTGGTGCTTTGCGAGATTAGCTGGGTTTTTCATCACTGCAAAAGATTTGAGCAATTTTAGAAAACAATGCAAGAAAACCAAGAATGAGGGAGGTTTAAACTTTAAAGTTGGCAAGAAATCAAACGCATGAAGTATATCTGATCTAATTAGCAATTGTAACTACAAAGTAAGAATAATCAATTTTTTGTTGGTAATACCTAAATAATACTAGTTTGTTAAAGTACTAAAGTGTCACATAAATCATCCAACAATAGGGAATAGAGTGAACAAAGACGTACCATCTTGCAGAGCAGCCATTACTTCAGGATCTTGAAATGCTGCCATTAACTCAGGATCCTGCAGTAATTGAAACGAAGAAGAAACAAAATTACATCAAACGTCTACTTGATAATAATTTATACCAAACAGACACTAGCATTTTCTAAAGCAAAAGATTTTATACTTAAATCATCAGCTAATAAATGAGTATGCAAGGTTAAGATAGCACAAGTATTTACAACAGATCCGCTGGAGACATGATTTGAGGATTAGCCATGAATAATCATAAAATTTGTAGATTAGTTAAGGCTTACAAAGGCATCATGTTTAATACACTATGTAAGAGGCGTACATGGAAACAGGGTAGGGCAGTATAAGTAATCAAACTCGGAGAGATACTCACATTCAAGATTTTGCTGTAGTCAATGCCACCGGGCATACCTCCCCCACCTCCGCTGCCACCTCCTGGCATACCTGGCATACCACCTCCAGGGAAACCGCCTGCAGCAGGGCCACCAGGCATACCACCAGGGAACCCACCTGGCATACCACCTGGGAAGCCACCTGGCATTCCACCAGGGAAAGGCATTCCACCCGGGAAACCACCTGGCATTCCACCAGGAACCCACCTGGCATTCCTCCAGCTCTTTCACTTGAAGATGCTTTTCTTCCTTTTGGCCTTCTCATAAGCAGCCTGTGCATAACACAACATAGCATCAGATTGCAGAAACTGGTAGAAGGTACCCAAAACAAGAGGATATTATGCAAATAGATAAATCTACCTTGGCTTCAGCTTTGCGACGTTGCCTCTCACGCTCAGTTTTCCTGTCCTCTCGCTCTTTCCTTAGCTTATCGTATTTCCTACGATGTTCCACAATTTTGTGTGCATTGGGTTCAACCTAACGCAAGAGAAATTTAGATCAAGTTGCATAAAGCTGTTAGAAAAGTAGACAATAATCCTAGTAGAGTTCTCTACTCAATTAAGTGCAAGAGAATACATCTGCAACAATGAAGCTTAAGTGAATAAACCAACTTCCTGTAAAATCATCACCTTGTTAAGTTTCACAGCAGAACTAGAGTTCAATCAGGCATTATATCAATCGTACTACCATGACTGGCATAGGTGTCAAATTGTGAATCATATTAATTCACTTTTCAAAACTTTCAGATATTAAGCCTAAGTTTGTAGACTGAGATCAACTTGAAAGTTTTCTAAAATAACTTCTATACGACACGAGCAAGTACGAAAAAGACATGAATGATTAAAAAAGCCAACTCCCTACTCCTAAGCAAGCGAAACTAGTACACGTAATTGATGTTTGCTATATCACCTTCTTTAGAATGGAACTTATTTCTTCATCAAAATCAATATTTGATGCAACATGAAGATCCTTCGCAGCCTCTTCCCATTGTCCAAGCAGTGATCTAGCAATTCCTCGAGATTTATAACCTTTAGCAGAATCAGGATTTATCTGGAAATATACATCGGAAAAAAGGTTGCATGAGATATTCAAAATATTGGTTGACCAAGAAATTACATACACATTACAAAAAGAGCTACATCAAATCTATAACCTATGACCACTTGCTACCATTTCACAAAAGAGCAATTATTTAATCACAATTACAATAAGTAATTGAATTAATGAAATATGAGAGTTCATTTTAGACAGAAAGAAGTATGACATGGAGTTTATACTTCCTAATACTCATCTCATTTGAAGGCTATATGTCTTTTCATAAATATGAATGTAAAGACACACCGCCCACCACATACAAATAATAAAGCAATAAGATCTTAAGAATGATGATATAAAATATAAGACATTAATTAATTTATCCAAAATAATGTAAACATAATGACTACCTTTAGAGCAGCATCAGCATCTCGAATGGCGGCATTCGCTTCTTCATTTTGATATAAACAGTAGCTGTAGACAAGAGATTATCAAATTCAAATCTCACGCACAGATAAAGTGCAATAGAAAAGGTAAAAGTTTGTCAAAACTATAAGACATGCTTACCTCTAGTCGCATACATGATAGCAGAAGTAGGGTTGAGCAATATCGCCTCTGTTAGATGCTCGATAGCTTCCTCTAGCTTACCTGTTCACCACAATATGTGAGATGCTTGCAACTTGACATATAAAAAGACACCCCTCGATTACTAAAGAAGAATAAGAGCAACAAACCATCAGAAATAGCCTCCATGCCCTTTGCTTTTGCCTCTTGAGAAGCATCACGATTCTCTTCTGAGACCTCCACCAAGAATCTCCCATCTATAACGACACCAAATAATGGTAAGAGATAAAGAAAACACCAATCGCGAACAACCAAGATGTATGACATAAGTAAAGACAGACCACCTTTTGTGGAGGATCATTATCAGGCTCCACAGTTTCACCTTCAAATTCAATGTCGGACTCAACTATCTCATCCTCCTCTTCTTCTTGAGGTTCTTCTACCTCTTCATCACTCTCCTCCACCACATGAGGCTTCTGCGATATCACATTGGTTGAATCATTTAGTAAGAGTCATTCATTCAAAATAAATTACTGCGAGTATAATCTTTAAATAGTCCATCAGCCCCTTCTTCATGTCATTACAAACAAGTGAACCAATAACCACTTTTTCATCATCAATCAAAGAACATACGGAAATTCCATTCTATCGTCAAGTAAACCTTTATGTACTTACATAACAACGCAGCAAGACCCATGTTGATACAATTATATAATCATAAACCTTATCCTTTCGCTACAACTCTTTCATATCAAATGCTGCCTAATACAACTCAGAAACTTGGTGGTTCTCATTAGCCCTAAAAAACCATTATCAAACAGATAAAATGCATTACCTTTTTGTTTTAAAATTCTAGTGTAATCCAATAACTACAATATTCACATAAAACTGTTTAAAGCGGTATCTGTTACAATTCTTTGTACTTAGAAACTTTCGAACTTAACAGTCATCACATTCAACACAGAAGCCAAAACGCACCACTCACACCATACATACACCCAAGTTAAAACTTTACAAAGAAACCCTAAATCAGTGAAATATAAAACATTACAAACAAAAAACATAAATAAATAAAAAATAAAAAAACCAGATATTCATCATCAACACCTTAACTAAATCAACAAATCATCAGTAAAAATATATAGTGAAAAGTAATATACCGAATCACTCTTGTAAGCAGATGAGGGAAGTTTAGCTCCAACGCTGTAAAACCAAAAATAACAATTTTACACATAGTAAAAACACACACACATATTATTATTTATAAAATAGGTAATACCTTTCGAGATAATCACGGAAGAAAGAGAGTGAAGGATCACTGAGAATAGACGGATCGGATTTGCAAGTGTTGATGAATTGTTTTAGCTCTTGTAATTTAACGGCGTCCATTGCCGTCGATTTAATGGAAAATGGTTTAGTGTTGAGAGGGTTTTGGGGGCGGATTTATGGATTTTAGTGGTGAAGCTGGTTTTATTCTAGTAGGTTCTTTTTGTTTATAGATTGTGAACAAGAAATGGTCCCTTGACTATCTCAGAGTTTTCATTGCCGGGTTTAAACTAGCTCATTAAGGGAGGAGTGAGTGGTACCCTAACACCTTAGGTGTCACATCACCTCTATCCAATAAAAACCCTCCAACTCAAAACTACCCAATTTTACTCTAACACTACCCGATTTGGAGTGAGTGATACCCTAGTACCCGATTTTTTTTTATTATTTTTTTTATTTTATTTTTTTTATATTTTTAATACATAAAATCACATACAATATTGAAATAAAAACATACCATTTCATTAAAAATAAAAACATTACATAATACTTAAAAAAAATAAACATTACAAATATATCTAAAAAATTGATACCAAAAGACCAAAAGATCTTTTTCCAACTAATTTTAGACAAAAGTACAAATAAACAACGCAAAACAAAATCCTCACATTTATTAACTTACCATCAAAATTTAAATCCATCTCCTTCAATTTAATCATCTCCTATCTACCTTCACTCCCCACAAAAACACACACACTAAAACACCTTCAAAAACACGCACACATAAATCCCAACGTTCGAATATTCAAAAATGGTTGCCTTTCACCGTTCGAGCTTGGAACTCGATTTGCTTCACCGATTGCCCAACCCGATGTGGAGGGGGCGGTATACCCGCTCGGGTATCCCTACCCGATTGCACTACCCGAACCCACTCCCTCCCCCCAACTTAAAAGGAGAGCGAGCTCAACCTCCAAGCTTGGCCCGTTTATTAAGCTGGATCCAGGATGTGTTTGGCAAAAATAGTCATGAGCATGATAGTAGTGAGCAACTCACCGCTCATCGCTTTCACGCCTTCTTAAAGAAGCATTAGAAAATTGAGCATTTTTAAAAAATAAGAAAGCTCGTCGCTCCTTTGCCAAACGACTACTAAAATCAAAATGCCCAGTGCTCACCGCTCATCGCTCCAAAAAGCTTCACAATGCTCCGTACAAACATACCCCGATAGGAGGGTCAATTTCTCTCATTTTCTCTATCACGTCAGCTTTCTCTCTCTAGCGACCTTCAAGCAATTGAGTGTCTCAGTAAAGCGACCTACACTACAAAAAACATACTCTACGAAAATATATTTTATATTTATTAAATACACACACATAACCACACGATTATCGATCGCTTAGACGACCCTCAATCGCCCAACATGTTCAATCGATCGATTCTCCACACTAACAATTGATCGACCATTTCAGGGATTGATCGATTGTTTATTTGTTACTGTGGGCGGCCTTAAGTGACTTTCAAACCTCTGCTTTATGTTCTTTATCTTTATTTTTATTACTCGTACATACTAGCAGGTACCCGTGCGTTACAGCCAGAGACATAACCAAAACATAAAATGACTATGTGCATTAAGAATAAACTAAACAATATTATAAACACAATTTTTAAAGACCGGATGTATTTGAAAAAATCGATGTTTTTTTACCAAAATTAACACTACGTCACAAAAATTTATTGGTGTCCTGAGACCCACCGGGACCCACCCTGGTCTCGTCACTTGTTGCAGCGGCGGGTACACTGAAGAATATTATTCGATCATATATTTTTCGTAATAATATTTTTACGCGTGACGAAAAGTTTAATGATTAACTTTATCGCTTATTATCTCATATGCATATGGTAAGATACTCGTGTATCGCGATGCAATAGCTATATGAAAACGCTATTATTATAGTATTATACTATTTTATCGCAATGAAGCGTGTAGAAGCTTTGACAATTTTTGTTTAACCTTAATTATGGAATAGTGTATTATTTTAGTCCAAGCGTCTAAAGTATATATGGTTTTTAGCTAGATTGATTTGTACAATAGGTTTAGTTAATTGTATTTTTGCTAAGAGGGTATTTAAAAAAACTGAGTTAGTTAATCATATTTGTTATGCATAAGTTAATTGTACATTTTGCTTTAAGTCTTGTATTGCTTAAAATTCAGATATTTGCATTAAATAAAAAGAGAGGCTCATCCTTGTCATATGTGTTATGCATAAATTTATTATACATTTTGTTTAAAGACTTGTATAAATGAAGAGAGAGGGTCATCCCTCTTTTATATGTAGTATAGATATAGATAATATAGGG
The DNA here is from genome assembly GCA_022545495.1 of Chrysanthemum lavandulifolium. Lineage (NCBI taxonomy): Eukaryota > Viridiplantae > Streptophyta > Magnoliopsida > Asterales > Asteraceae > Chrysanthemum > Chrysanthemum lavandulifolium. Next base: position 179,736,184 of record CM040239.1, on the reverse strand, counting down.
TTAAGTTCATCAAATACAAGCGTATTTTTCAAAATTTTCTCGAGCTAGGTAATCAACTTTTTTATTACACTATTTAACAAAACCTGTTGTAACTGGTAAAAATTACTAATATGACATGTTGCTTATCCGTGTCATTAAATTTATTTACACATATTTTTTTTATTTTTCATCTAGAAATTATAACATATATAAAATTACAAAACCGCCATTTGTCTTTTCTTCAACCGCATATCTTCAACCATAACACCCACCATTATCAACAGTAATGTAACCCTCCCCCCCGGCGACATAGGAACTAGAGGTTACAATAATGACAAAACAACTACAACTGAAGGACCATCTTATTAATGAGTTTATAAATAAGCAAAGTTTTGATAGTAATTAAAATTTCATCTAGCAAGTTTAAACTACAAAATTTCATAATACTAAGTCCAAAAATCTAATCAGAGTCTTCAAATGCATAGTTACTCTTTAAGGTCCAGCTAGCTCTCATCACACATCCCTGTAGATCTAAAGTAGAAGAAAAGAAAATGCGGTTGAGCTAATTACTCAATGCGCTGATGCATAATTACTTGCGGTGAATCCGGTCTTCCCGTTCCCATGTGAATTTAGGACCTTTCCTGAAATTTCATTGAACCTTGATGATCGGAATTTGAATATGCTTCAATCGTTTAACTTCCCAGTCCCGTGCATAACTAAAACCCTCAGTTCTCTAAAATGTGGTAACCTACTTTTGTCCATGAGACACTGGGTTCCATCTGACCGGGTCTCAACCTTTTATCTATACCTCATAGAGCTTCGTTCTTCATGTTCTCTTTTATGAGTACTATTGTCCCACTTGTAGTCTCCAATGGTCCTAATCGTATGACAAAACCACTAATCATGAACACACTGGTCGGTGGGTTGTTTCTAGGATGACTAGTGACATAATCCAACTCGTTGGCTTAAAATGCAGCGTAGGATGAGGCTGACTCTACATGATAGGGTTGTGGTAAAATTCTACTTAGTTAGTGTGCTCACCAATATGTATGCCTATGGCATGAACTATTTATACATACACACATTTTTTTCTTTTTTAGGGTTATTAGTGAAAAGTCGTTTTAAACAAAATTTAAAGGTAACTACAACATAACATGATCCATCATGAATTAGACATAAGTGATCAGGCTATGTATAATTGAGGATTAATGATGCAATGCTCGATTTAGTTAAACTAGTATTTTACTTAATTAGTATCAGCCATACTATTTACATGACAATAGCCAAAATAGTTTATAAAGTAGCAAAACAGTTTATAGCAAAATGGTTTATAATATGGTAGTAATACAGTTTATAAGATAGTGGCAAAATGGTTTATAAGATGGTAGTATAATAGGGAGTGTAACAGATGGAAATTGTCATAATACATTAAAATAATAGATAGTCATGAGTCAAATAAATCACACAATGCGACGACAAAGTTCATAAGAAAGTACTAATGTACTCTCTCAAGGAATTCAACCCAATAGGGCCTAGACTTAGGTCTTATTATGTAAGATAAGAAACTCTCTCCTTTAACATTATCATCACTCATAACGTCGTTAAGATCTTGGCAAGCTCCTCCTACATTCTGATTCTTCAACTCTGGGCAGTAACTCCTAACATTCCCTTTCAGCCCACATTAAAAGCATGTTACCATGACATTCTGGTTTGTCATGAGGTAGGAGCCTTACAAAATATTGCTTGGTGACCGACCTTCATGCAGTTCCGACATTGAGTAGAGCAAGGTCCATTGTGATAAAATTGACACTTGTTGCACTTGGGTAAATTTCTAGCATACCCTCTCTTGTCACCTGTCCCAGCAGCATAAGCCCTAACCACTTATTGTCTCTTGTTTTCTTGCTGAACATGATTACCTCCCTGATTGTCATCCCACTTCCTTTTGTTGTCAGCATTCCCTGCAACCTTAGCTCGTACGACATGATCCATTAGATCGTGAGATATACGAATTCTTTCCTGAAGCTTAGTGGCTGTAATGAGGTCACGTTCCCCTGAATACTTGGCGGAAGTCCCCAAATATAACACTCAATCTTCTTATATTCGGGTGTGACCATGGGTGGGTAAAGTACTACCAATTCCTGAACATGGTTAGTGTAGGCAGTGATGCTAGTCCCTTCGACAGCCAAGTTCCAGAACTCTACTTCCATTTTCTGTACTTCATTCCTAGGACAATACACTGTTGTCATTATCTTCTTCAGCTCACTCTAAGTTGTCTCATAAACAGCCTTAAGTCCAACGTAATGTGCATATGCATTCCACCAAGTCAATGCACCATCCAGCAAGGTGCACATAGCATACTTCACCTTGTAGTTGTCTGCACAGTTGCAGATGTAGAACATAGATTCCATCTTCTCGAACCAACGGGTTAAACCAACTGCTCATTCAGTCCCGCTAAAGTTACAGGACTTGCACTTCATGAACTTTTTGTAGGAGCATCCACAAGTCATGGGCTCCACTCTTCCAGCACTACCACTAGCTTCATTGTTCACACCATTACCGCTAGTGTGGTTTGCCTCATAATCTACAATAGCTTATGCCACTCGTTCGGCAATGAGTTGCTCAATAGTTGTTGAATTCAAGGTTTGTCTCCTCGGTGACATGTTTCTTCAAAATAAGTAAAGAAGAGTGATACGTAGTAAAGACGTGTCCTAAAAGTAGATGTTCCAAGGTGGCATGTTACAAGGTGATAGGTTAAAGTCGTATTCTAATTAACTGCCTTGTTTCTAGGCGACGGGTTACGTGGCGACATAAGTGTTTTAAAGTATGGAACGAGTGTTCAAACTATTCTTCAGAGGCAAATAGTAAGGTAATTAGGGGGATCGACAGACTGTGACTAATGTCATGTAAAATGATGTTATGTACTGTCATGAAAAGTTTTAAAGGCCATTGTATCACTCATAATATCTTGGAAATAATGAGAACATTATGTCACTCACAATGTCTTAGGGAAGTTTTATGGACCATTAAAATGTATGAGCATGTATGACAGTTTAGTGACTTAGTGTCTGGACTCGCAGCAAAATGTTTCTAATGTAATGGTTGTAGTCTAGGGCTTACAATGCAACCTAGTTCTCTATAACCGAAGCTCTGATATCAATCTGTCACACCCCCAAAATGTCATAGCCAAAAGGTAACAGGGGCATGACTTCATAGCACAAATTCACCAAGTATAAAGAACGACCTCTATATGAGCCATTTTTAAAAGATACATCATTTGATTCATTAAAACAACATGATGTTTTCAATACAAAGTTCTCAAGTTTCACAACAACATAAAGATAGTTTCTGAAAGCATAATCAAATGATATAAGTCCATGCAGAAAATCTTCGTGAATGTAACCTCCAACGGAGACTCTATGAATGAACTCACTGTATGCCAAATCAAGCAACTTATGCACTTGAGAAATACATGCTAAAAATGTCAACATAATGTTGGTAAGTTCATAGGTTTAAGTAAGTATAAATGTGGACCACAAGGTTTTAGTGTTTGTTGACCGGTACATTCGGTCATGTCTGTATGATTGTGCTAAGCTCATGACACTGAAGCCTTAATGTATGTATGTTTTATTGATACATTCGGTTTTGTTTCCCCTGTAGGTGCTTTGCTAAACACCCAAAGTTCCTCAAATAATATGTGTATTTTTAACCAGTTGATGCGACCAACCCAGATGGGGGATTCAACCCAATAAATTTATTCACAACATTCGCGCTTACAAGTAATTAAGGGTTCATGATAAATGGGGACTTAATGGCAAATGTGGTAACTTAGGCAATAAGTAAATGTTTTATGCACTTGTGTCCGTACGTACAAGTAAGTAATATATTCTCACCTAGTATTTCAAAACAAGAATAAATATGTAAAATCGGGGCTATGAAACTCACCTTGAGTAAGTAATGTAACGGGAATGTGTAATGTGGGTTCAACGACAAGTATAATAAACGCGACCTAGAAAAATAAGTCATTTTAGGGATGATGCGACATATACTAAATGCATATGAGGTTTACAAATTTTTATCACCCTTATATACTTGTTGTGAGGTGTTATGAAGGTACGTAGTGTTGAGTTTATAATACATGACATAAAATAAAACATGTAGACATCAAGAATACACAGCGGAAGACTTAAAGATCATAACAAATAAATTAATTAACTGAAAGTATGCGTAACTTACCTCTTGCGAATGTCAGATCCTTTGAGCAAAACAAAGAAGTGGTTTGACGAGTTGTCCCTTACCGTTCTACAACTCAAACCAATATGGTGTAAGAATAGTGTCTTACTACCACGTTCTTGTACACACGAATTAACCAACGAATCAAGCGATTGCTAGATCTAACACAAGTCCTCGTTTTAATGAAAAACGAAACCAAACTCCCTAACAATGGGGTGTTCAGCCGAATAGGGACAAGAGAGAAGAGAAGAGAGATCTAGGGTTAATTCAATGCACAAAGTTATGAAAAACCCTATAACCTAGCCTTGTTTATATAGTAGATGGAAAACTTTGGGAACAAGTTATGGATTAGGGCTTGGGAAAGCCCCCTTGGCCGGCCATGAGCAAAGCCCAAGGGAAAACCCATAACTTTTTCAAGTCTTTCCATTTCTAGTCCTTTCTCTTTTCATTTAACGGTCGTTAGTCATTTTTCCGTTAAATACTTAACGATCGTTAACCGGACTTAATGTGCAATAATTAATCGTAAACATAAACATTAATTATTAACTTTAATTCTCATTCGCTAATGTGTGCAATCCCGTGGTCACGAGTTCGAATCCGGACATTCACATGTTTGTAAATATATACATTTCCAACAGCTCCCACTTGGATATGTTTACAAAACGTGAAATGACATTGTTAGCGTCTAGCAACACGCCAATGCCCCGGTACAACTCGCGTATGGTTTTACGGAGAAGAACCAAGTTTTGATGATTCATCATCATATTCATCCTTTGTTTCTAATACCATGTTAAATAAGAATATGGATCTCGCTCATTTCTTAATTAACTATTACTTTCTCGCTTTATGTGATTGATTAAGATTACCAATTCTTCCGAACATATTCCGAAGACCTTGGGCATGGCCATGCAAACATCTTAACAACCTTACGAGGGCCCAAGAAGATTATACTTCAAAATAAATTTGAAGGAAACAAATCCCATTTGACTACAAGGAGATTCATAGATTTCGCAACACTTCGAAACAACCCTTATAACTACCGATTCGTATAGCGTTAGATTGCTTCACAAAAATGCACTACATCCATGACATATCTTTGGTATCTCAAGTCGAGGATAAATATCCATGATATACTTAATGACAAAGATCCATAAAGTATTATCATGCGGTGGGATAAGTCCTATATTCAATTCATTGAATATCATCGAATTAGTCATGCTACGCATCAATATACTTTCAAGTATATTCTAACTAATACTCGATTTGTCTTAATTCAATATCACTCCCATGTTATTGATCGACAACGGACTATTTAGAATAACTTAAGTTATTTAAGGATTTAAACATGCAAATATAGGATAACATCATAATAAATGAATAATAAACGTAACAAAATACTTTATTTCATTTGAATAATAATGTTTACAATATCCTTTATCCAAATACTAAATAGATCAATGCATGATAATTCTTAGTTAATGAATTTTGCCTCAAGTCATGATAATCATACTTGTTGACAGGGCATAATTTCAACTAACTTTGATCTACAGGAATTTTGAGAATACTTATTTCAAGAATTCAACAAGTGAATTTCTTGTATATGTTTACACATATCTACATATCTTGATATTGTCATATCATTCCATAAGGTGCGTGATAACCTGAACCACCCTTTTATGACAATCATCTTTCAAAACTTTAAAGTTTTAAAGTATTCTTTATTCTTTAATGTATAATGCAACTATGCTATTAGTTGAGCATAACTAGTCAACATGGTCATCATCAAGGATACCATGACTAGAATTGAGTGTCATCTCAATTATACTAGCATCATTGTGTACAACAATTTGCTCTTTAAACATCCGTAAACTTTGAACAGTTATAGTGTAATGTTGGTGCCTACCAAAACTCAAGTTTGTTGGCAATGACAATTATGAAACAATTGCCATATTTTAATCCATAGAATCTAGGAGCATCTCCAGACTGTGGAATGTGATTCTTGATTCGTTGTAGGTTTAGGGGTATGTGTGTATGGATAAAACTACAATCTCGATATAAAAAATAATCCACAAGGAATGACTTAAAATCCCTTTAGGAAAAAGGATAATTAATCAAATCCCGTGAGTGATAGTGATACGGATTAGGAAATCCGAGTCGTTTCCCAACGAGGTGTGAATGGGCAACGTCGCTATTGGTTTGTTATTAAAATGCTCGAAGTTTTGGATTGATTGATTTTGTTTTTATCTACACTACGGGAAATGGGAAAGCAATTAAGGTAAATTACACTACGGGGAATCCTAAATACGCGAATTATACTAAAACGTAATTAACGAAACGCGAATTACATGCGACTACGTCTATTCTAAGTCCTAAAAATGACATAAAATTACTTTTACTCTAAAAATGAAATTAAAAACTTAATTATGCTTAAAAACTAATTTTATGATTTTTATTTTATATATTTGAATTAAAAACTAATTTTAAACTTTAAAAACTAATTTAAAATACTAAAAATTATGAAAATTAAAGGGAAAATTATGAAAATATTTTTCAAAAATCCAAAATAACTCAAAAGACTTTTAAAAACTAATTTTGTATTTTTCTGATGATTTTTCTATTTTCTACGAATTTAAAACTATTTAAAACTAATTAAATGGCTAAAAATTACAAATTAAACTAGGAAAAATCTGGAAAAATTATTTTGTTTCTTTTTATATTTTTATTAATCTATGAAATTTTAAAACGTATTTTTTTTGAAGCTTTTATAATTTATTTGTATTAAAAGCTATTTAAAAATTCTTAAAAACTGATTTAAAATAGGAAAAATAGCAAACAGTGATGAAAAATTATGAAAAATTCAGGAAAAGTCTAAAATAATATTATAATTCTATGAAAAATAAGAGAAGTGATACATGTGTGCAAGAAAATGAAGATATAGTGAAAAGTGCTTATAAATAAGCACTTTAAAATAAACAAATGAGCATAAACAAGCACCAAATGAAAGCAGAAGCTAGAGTGTGCTAAAAATACTTAACAACAATCTATATCACCTAATCTAAACCTCTATAGTACTAATTAAACTGATTTGAGTTAATTGAATTATGAAAACAAACGGCCTCAACTTACTAACTTTAAGCTTAAGCAACAGCTTATTTAGTGAACCAAACTGAAAACCAAAAGTTGAGAACTCAAGATCACCAAGCAAAGAACACTTTGACCAACTTTCAGACTCTAAAAATCTATTTTGAAGTTTAGAGAGCTTCTGCAAGAAAGCCTGTTCACAATCAATATATGCTGATTGTGAACAGGGGAAAATCACCTGTTTTGGACAGCTTATTTAGAGCTTATAAGTACTTCCAAAAATTCCACAAAAATCATTTTTCCAAAATAGACCAACGGAACTTGAGAAACCCAAAATCTCACTTAATTTGAACCAATAACGAATCAATGAAAATTCCGTAAACTTTTGTAAAAACCAGATTTTACTTTTTTTTTGTTTGACTTTTGACAGTTTTTGAAATGTTTGACCAAATTGAACTTTGATTCTAATTTTATGAACTGAAATTGATGGATTCAGCTAAAATGAACCTATAATGAGCTACTACTCTAACATCTACACCTAAATCAAGCTTTTGATTTGTTGAAATCTAACTGATGAGAATACTAGTAGTGATTTTATAGAATTTTGACTTTTAGAGTTCTAATGTGCAAATAGATGAACTAAATGACTCTAATATACCTAAAAGTGACTCTATCAACTGAGTTTATCTACTGATAAGCTATAAAACTCCAAATACCAACTTATACCAAACACTAGTTATTAAGACTGAAAATGCAATCTACTCATAAAATTCTTACAGCTAATCCAAAACTATCACTAGAACAGATCAAAAAAAAATATAACAACTAAATTATGCAGATACTACAACTATATTTAATAACTTTAAGCCAATGCAGATTTGACAGTTATGTAAATTTAGGTGAATAACACTTACAGTAGTCCAGCCACAATGGCTTGCCAAACAACCAAATAACCACTATCCTAACTGATATTAACCCAACTCCAGCTCAGTATCAACAAATTAGATCCATGCACCTTATGAACTTGCAGTTTGACTTTTTGTTGACTGTGATGAGGTTTGAGTAAATACTGAGTTTAAAACTAAGACAAGCTAATACTAAGCTATATTAAGCTTCTATCGACTTATGCACAATGAATCCAAAGCTTATTGAAGCTTATAAAAGATCTTGACATGTTTTTTTACTTTTCAAGGATTTTTCGATTTTTTTTTTTTTTTTTTTTTAATTTTTATATTAAAACAGAAATAATGAAAAGTAAGCTTAAAACAAATTGAAACAAGCTGGATGCAAGCTTATGAAACAGTAACTAATCTCAAATTCAGAATTGGAATTATAAAGAGTAAAATGAATTGCAAGGAATTAAAGTAAAACTAAAATTTCATTAATATAAAATTTGAATACAGAATCAGAAGCACCAATTACAACTATTTGAAAGCCAAAAACAACTTAAACATAAAAACGATTTTAAAATTACATACTAAGAAGACACACTACTATGTGAAAATTGAAGGGGTATAAATAGGCTCATGCTAGGGTTTCAGAGGGTCTTCCGATGCTTCTGGAAATCAATCCCACTTTTAATCTCGTCCCTTGAATGTTTGCTTCAATTCTAAGCTTCAATCTTGGTCGTTTGATCATTTTCCTCTCCCCATGTGCACACGGATTGATGACATGGCATGTGTCAGGTTTCTAGAAGGTTTTAATCATTAGGTAATTATTGGGAGGATCAGGGTAATTTGTGGGAAAGCAGTGATTTTTTTGTTTCTGGGTAAAACTTTGGCGCCAAGGATTTTTTAGATTATTTTGGTTTTGTTGACTGGTTGACCGGGTAAAGGGTTAATGTTTGGGCTTGACCAGGTTTTAGGATTACATGGGCTAAGGATATTAGTATTGGACTTGGACTTTTATTGAATTCATGTATTAATCATAAGGGCCAATTATGTAACTTCTGATATTTCCAGGGACTAAACATGTAATTCTGAAAATGTAATCCAAGGGTTAGCTTTGCCAATCTTCAAATAAGCAAGGACTGATTATGTAAATTCTGAAACTTCAAGGGTGTATTCTGCCATTTGATGAAAGTTCAGGGACTGATTATGACAATTCTTCAAAGTTGAACATATCTTTCACAAATCATCCTCTCATCATGAAATCTTCACCACAATTCTGATCTTCCGGCTCAGCTTTAGCACTCTTTACGTGCTCGGGTTTTTTGTCTGATTTGGCTATCTTTTGTGTGTTTTGACATATCCGTACCTGCACAAGCATAAACTCAAGAAAACAGCAAATATTAGCAATAAATGGCTCTTTCTTGGTTATTTTGGGTTTATTTTAGAAAAGAAATGATATGTGTTTTTGCACATATTAATTCTAAATCCAAACATATTCCTTTTAAAATATTTATTACACTAACAACTTTCAATGTTGTCAAATCATCTTGTAATCAAGCATGATACAACAATCTTACAACATGATGTAAATGATGAATCTTCAAGTTAGACTTTAAGATCTCATTATATATCCATCATGTTCTATTAAACTCATTTATTTTACCGCTTATGTTTATAGTAATAAACATATATTCCAAGGTTGTATGTTTTATTTCCAAATCTTACAACGAAGTTTCATTACCAACTAAAACTTAATTTAGGTGGATTGTAGTTGCCATACAACTTATAAGATTTAAAAATAATACTCCCACTAGCTTTCGTGAATACTTATGAGCTATCTTATTTTAATTATTAAATCAAACATGGATTTAATATTAAACATAAGAATCATCTCTTAGATGCATGCATATATCCATTCATGGATTCTTGCAGTCTGTACATATTCAAAGATTATTTTAATTCATAAAACTCCTTTGCATTACTTATCGTCCATGCAAAAGTAATTCCAAAACAAAGAGTTTTTATATTCATTGTCAAAATTTCATATCAATGAAACTAAGTATGACAATTATAATCTTTATACTTCTATTTAATGTATCTAGGAAAGAATATTCAATCATAGTTAATTACCTAATTATGATTAATATTATTATCACTAGACATGCATTAAATATGTACAATATTGTCCATATGATTTCTACACAAAGATTTAAACCATTAGGTTTTCATCCTTTGAAGAAAATCATCTTCATTTAGATAAACCAAGTATCTAAAATTGATTATCTTTATGGACACATCTCAACATTCATAGTATGATTGCTTTACCACAATTCAACATTTGGTAAATTCATCATCATGATTAACGAGCTTACCATGATCCCAGAACTCATAATCCTCAAAGATATTAAATATCCGAGATATCCTTACGGATCTATGAATGACAATTCCATCATATTGAGGTCTATCATTTACATGTTTAGCCTTATCATGATATTTGCTAGTGCATTTTAGAAGATTATGTGTTTTGTAATTCAATCTTTCAAGATCTAAACATAACTCCCACTTGCCTTTAAAAATTTAAAGATTACCTTTAAATAGTTTAGCAAGTAGAGCAACAATACATTGTTCTCTTTTGGGATATTACAAAAACATTGATAGTTCCTGACTTTAGTTTGTTACAACCCTCTTTACAAGTAGTTTAACAAATTCAAAACTTCATTATAAGACTTAATGTGATTTATCACATTCCATAAACAAATGGTGTCTTATCAATCTTCTAGGTTGGAGTCTTATTGAGTATATTCAATCTATTCTCAATCTACTAACCTTGATAACGTTTTGGAAGAAACTACAGTTATCTTGAATCAAACAATGCCAATAGATTTTGATTCTTCTAACTGAACATACCATAAAACTATGGTATTTCCTTAGAATTAATATTGTAAGATTAATCTAACAATATTTAAAATAACCATCTACTCTTTGGTTTATCATATTAACCAACAAAGTAAAACTTAATGGTACAATAGAATTACAAGTCAATTGCATGTATTATAACACAAGTATTCTTGACCAAGTCAAAAGACATATGTTATAATCCCACTATATGTTATAAGTCATTGATCAACTCATTGACTTCATGCATATGTCTTAAAACATAGCAAGTTAACGTCTTACTTTATATCGTAAGTCTTGTATTAAAAGACTTCATGTTTGTGACTTTACAAAATCATAAACATTTATAATTAAAGTAATTATGAACACCACCTCGAGTTTCAATTAATATTTCAAGTTAATATTTACTACATATATTTAAGTCATTTAACGAATACTTAAATTCAAAGTAGTATTAGATTACTTCATTTAATTATGTCATTCCATGAAAAGTTCAACGAAGAAACTGCAGAATCATCCATGCTCGCTCTCACGACACGTGGATATTTTACCTTGGGCTATAATCTAGTTCACGCTCACGTAACATAAATTGTAACTCCAAGTGTTTCTTAAATATTGAATGACATAAATATTGAAAATAAAGTAGTCTTTGTTATCATCTTGACACATGTTCTTAATAGGGCAATCATACATATTTAAATGTAGATTTCCTATTAGAACGTTATTCTCTTACTTTACAGACAAGAGAATTCATTTAAATCATATTAATATGTGTTGTACCTTGCACACAATAAAGATTTCTCCCACTTGTGCACGGAACAACATCATGTAGCAGATAAACAACATGATACACGTTCGTTTATTTGATTATTATGATTTGTGTCATAGATATAACAAGTAGATGTAGGACTATATTGATTAGTAAGGAAACGCACATGACTCTCCTTAAAAACATAAGTGCCTACGATTGGAAAGTAATTATCTTTGAAGATAATCTAGGTTACTACACAGGAAATAAGGCATGTAGCTCCCACTGAATTATACATCAATAAACAACTTCTTATTCAGTAATTCAACACAAATGCTCCTGCTGAATCTGACAACATTGTAAGTGTTGCATAACCAGTGAAAACAACTTGCTTGCTTTTACTTTCCTACACTTTTGAAGAACCATACGTAATCATTACTAAGGTACTAAAAGGTGTATTCTACTCTGTGAATGATGGGTTATCCATCAATGTTATTAACTTGAAAAATTGGTATGCAATTTCTTCCTTAATGTGCCTATTATCCCCATACGGTATGTAGTACCTTTAAAGGTTAAAGCAAAACAACTAGATAAATTAGCTAGTTTGCCTTTTACCAATTTTCGCGGTAATTAGTCTATCTTCTAATTTAGTAGCTCATATACATGTTTTCCAGTTAACTAAATCTCATGTTTGTTACAAAAGGATTCATTCACCAAATTAGGGTAATGAAATCTTTATGGAAAATAAGATGTGCAATTTATTGCTATGAGTTACATTAGCATTTAGACAATTCAAATGTTCCTATAATTCCTTTCTCATTCATGAAAAGGAATAGGATTGAGTCTCATTCTTCTCCCATGGAAAAGAGACTTTGTTTATCTTTTCGGTAAATTATTCTTAATCAAACATTTGTTTGAAAGCAGAATGGAGCAATTTACTGGTCAAAGACTAAACTTCGTTTACGGTTAAATGTTGCAATTATACATTCAAAAGAATTACAAAATTCAATTTTAGTATTTTCGATAATTAACCTTTTCAAGAAAATTAATTACCCATGGTTCATAATCATATAACCATTTAATTTTCACCGAAAACTAGGATCCAAATTGTCATAATCTCATCACATCGCTTGATCCGCTAGTAATGAACCTTATACAAAGTGGTAGAGCTTTTGCTCAATTGCCAATTTCAATTGCAATTCCTAGATTTATGGGATTTACATATAGCCAATTTCAATCGCCATGTAAACATGTTTTATCCCATCTTATGCCTTGCGTTGCAGCTTCTCTACAAAACTCAATTAAGTTATCCAACTTAAGAAACGCAAAATCGTCCATGCCCGTTCTCACGACACGTGGACATTTTACCCTTTGATTACGATCTAAGTCATGATCTCACGCAAATAAAAAGTAATCTTAGGTGTTTCCGTTTCGTTGGATGGCATATAACTTAAATTAAAGGGTAATAATTTTGATGTCAAATAAAATATGTACAAATATGTCATGCATTCATCTTCGTAACATAGTTTTTATTAAAACATTTATATCTTGTTTTAATGTATAAGCTTTTCATCATCAAACTTTAATTGAGGTATTGGATTCACCAATCAAGGAATTTAGTATTAATTATCATCCATTATACCGTACTTTTGCATAAGTGTAAACACTTAGTGTTTCGGATAATTACCACCGAAGTGGCGCATGGAATTAAACTAATTCGCCCTTAAGATGAACTTGCACATTTAATGGCTTACTAAGTAGCTCCATTCGAACTTCAGAGGGCGAGGACTGTAAGCGCTAAAGCATAACCTTAGACATCCTTTCAATTATTGACTGTGCACTTCTTTATTAACCCTTTATAGTTCATTCTAATGGGTGAGCTGCTCGCACCATTTGTACCAAAGTCACCAATCAATTAAATGATTATGATTACTATGCTTAAAATACATGTTTCACCATTGTTTAGGTCAGTTTATTTTTCTTGTAAAATGCCCTTGTTACACATAACAAACAAGCAAGTATTTAAAATAAACATATAAACAATGAATGCATAACAAAAATAAGTCATGCATATCAAATAGCCACATGCAAACGTTTTGATACATCCTATTAATAAACAAATTCTAGATCTGTCAATATGCATATATTTAATTAAGACTTTCACCCGTTTTCATCTATGTACAAGGTGAGCCACATGCATCGATTGCGTAAGTCAAAATTAAATACATACCACATAGCACATAATTGATTAAATTAATAATGATTGAGGTCTTCCCCAATTTTAGATCTATCATAATTTAGTGTATATCACTTAAACAAGAAAGACATACAATAAAAGCATATCCATGATAAAACATGCAGATAATTATCATGGACATAAAATTACACTTAACAATTAATGCAATTAAACAGAGTTACGCAATACACATAAAGTTGCATGCATCCTAGGGTTTCTAATCCAATTAAAACTTTAGTTTACAAAACCCTAATTAGGGCACCAAAATAAACGCCCCCCCCCCTAAAAATTAGGTTTTAGGTTTTGCAAACCATAGATCTATGCATACAAATAATAACACAACATGTTTATTTTATTTATGTGTTTCAGTAATTAATTACTTGTTATACAAGGCTCGTGATGCCACTGTTGAGTTTATAATACATGACATAAAATAAAACATGTAGACATCAAGAATACACAATGAAGACTTAAAGATCATAACAAATAAATTAATTAACCGAAAGTATGTGTAACGCACCTCTTGCGAATGTCGATCCTTTGAGCAAAACAAAGAAGTGGTTTGACGAGTTGTCCTTACCGCTCTACAACTCAAACCAATATGGTGTAAGAATAGTGTCTTACTACCACGCTCTTGTACACACGAATTAACCAACGAATCAGCGATTGCTAGATCTCGACACAAGTCCTCGCTTTAATGAAAACGAAACCAAACTCCCAACAATGGGGTGTTCGCCTAATAGGGACAAGAGAGAGAGATGAGATCTAGGGTTAATTCAATGCACAAAGTTATGAAAACCCTAGAACCTAGCCTTGTTTATATAGTAGATGGAAAACTTTGGGAACAAGTTATGGATTAGGGCTTGGGAAAGCCCTTGGCGGCCATGAGCAAAGCCCAAGGAAAACCCATAACTTTTTCAAGTCTTTCCATTTCTAGTCCTTTCTCTTTCATTTAACGGTCGTTAGTCATTTTTCCGTTAAATACTTAACGATCGTTAACCGGACTTAATGTGCAATAATTAATCGTAAACATAAACATTAATTATTAACTTTAATTCTCATTCGCTAATGTGTGCAATCCCGTGGTCACGAGTTCGAATCCGGACATTCACATGTTTGTAAATATATACATTTCCAACACGTAGGTCAAAAGTTTAAGAAAAACGAATTAAACACATTTACGATTTTAAAACCCTAAAACAAAGTTCATTTAATTTAAACCCATCTTTGAATGAGCGTATCTACTTCATTTCAAGCTCGTTTTTATCAATTAAACTCTCTAAAAGTAGGTGAATATGTCTACTTTCAATATTTCAAGACCACGATTCATGAAAACTTGTTTTAGATATCGGTTTATACCATTTTACATTCGAACTTGATGTTATACATTTTCAGAAAGTTTTCTGACTACATCGAGCTATAAGTCAATCATTTTCTAATGAAATCATTTTGCTCAAAAGTCTAAGGTAAGTGGTTTTAGTCTACTTTCTAAAAATGTAGGCTATTTGTCTTAGTTCTTCACTAATTATTTCGGATAATTCAAAATACATACGGGTCTCAAAGCTGTTAGATTCCAGAATTCATAACTCAAATTCTGCGGGTCGTATCTCATTTGTACTTAATCTCACGACTTGATCCAACTTGCTACATTTAAGTTAAGGTATTAACTACAAAGAGTTCAAAAGCGTCAATTTACCAAACCACTCCTAAGATGGTGCTAATCACGTTTGAAATTCAGAACACAGATTCGTGTCGGTTTTGACAACTGATTGCATATCGCTTGTTAAAAAACATACTAAACTAACTATTACGAAATTCGACAGAGAACTACCTAAGACATGTATTTAAGTGTGTGCCAAAGGAATTTGCCCAGAAAAATTTCTAAGGTGGTTTTCTATGGTGATAAAGTCGACTGAAAATCCAAGACAGATTATAGGGTTTGCATTTTAAACTTAAAATCAAATTTTCAACACACAATGCATATAAAGATAATATAAAAATAGCATGAAATTCTATATAAGTATGAAATAAAGTGTGAAATAAATCTAGGGATGCTTATAAAAAGTTGATGGAGATTAGTGAACAAGAACACAAAGAATACTTATGAAAACCCAAGATATTAACTCCAAAACCCTAATGGAAACCATTCATGAAGCCAAGTTACAAACACCAACCATTATGATACAGATTACTGTTCATAGTTAAGAACTACATGATGATAATCTAGACAATAAACTTCCAATAGTAAACAAATAAACGAACATACTATTTGAAAGATGAACATATAAACTACCCAACGTAAATGCGTTAAATCGTAAATAAACGGAATCAAATAAATATAGTATTCACAACATGGCTAACACCTAAGAGTGTTAGCCCATAATCTCAGTAGCAAACATGAAAGAAAATAAAAACGATAAGCAAATGAGTAACATAATGAAATCGATATGCAAACCGAACAATTATACTTCGTGTGATGATATGGGACCTTCTTTACTTGATCTCTTCACTTCCTTGACTAATTTTCTAGTATTGAAAGGCTCTTAGAGTCGTCTGGTGTTCGAAGAATGTGTTTAGAATACAAGATTGGGGCTTGTATTTATACATTTTTGTCTAAAGGGTCGATACGGCGTATTGAGGTCCAATACGCCGTATTCAAGATATCTTGAGTAGGGTCCAAGAATAGAATATTCTAGTTTATTTTTATGTCTTTCTTAAATACGGCCTATTGTCAGAGTTTAATACGCCGTATGTTTTCAAATCGCGACATCATTGGACTAGGGATAAGATCTTCTATACGGTGTATGGCCAGAGTTGCATAAGTCGTATTCTTCTTCAGTTGACTTGGCTTTGACTGCAAGGACATAGATATGGCATATTGCCAGAGTTAAATATACCGTATTATTCTGATATCGATTCTTCATGAATTCTTCTAAGTAAATTATACGGCGTAATACCAGGGTGTGGTATGAAACAAAAAATGATAATCTTTTATCAAGGTGGTATGTATCAATGGTTGACTTGAGTGTTGCAGTTGAGTGATTTTTATAACTGTACGAAAGTATGGGCAACACAGGAAGAACAATAGAACCTTGATTCAAATCTAAGCTGCAATAGTCAGCTTAGATTATGTTTACAATAGTATCCAAATATTACAAGATTAGATTAATGTCAATGAGACAATAATCATATGAAAGGTAAAGACAAGACAAGATCAATGAAATGATCTGAGAGAAAAGAAGAAAGTGATACAAAGACTGCACACTCAAGTGTGTCTAACCCTAGAATTAGGGATTTATTAAATAGGGGATTAAGTTACACTAAGACCCCTCTAACGGCTATAAAAATGCTCATCAGCAGAAACAGAGAAGGCTTCAGCAGAAATAATAATCTTGGAACTTTAAATCACAAATGCTTTGTCTATGTTTAACCCCTGTAATAAACCTGCAATGAACATAACTTGAAAGCCATTAGTAATTGATAGAGTGACATGTTTGCCACGATTATTACCCCAAATTTTAACATTCCCCTTAATCGATGGGCAAACATATCAAACAATATCAATTTTCACACAAAATTTATGCCGATAGACGAGGAGGTTTTTGTAAGAATGTCGCAGCTTGGTTTGAAGATCCAATCTTTTTGCATTTATAACACCTCTAGCAATTTTTTCCCGATGAAATGGACATCAATTTCAAAGTGTTTTGATCTTTCATAGAAAATGTGGTTGACAACAAGTTGTAAAGCGATTTGTTATCACAAAAAGATTAACAGAAGATTGATATCAACTTTTAGATCTTTTAGGATTTTTGAATCCAATGATTTTACAAGCAGAGAGACATAGATCTATACTCGCTTACGTGGAAGATTTTGAAAGAGTGTTTTGTTTTTACTTTTCTATGAGATTAAACAATCATTAAAGAAAACACAAGAACTGTGATGATTTTCGGTTTTCTTGCATTCGCCCAATCAAGATCACTATATCCTTCAAGATAATTTTAGAGTTGCTAAAATTGTACCTTAGACCTTTTCCCGGAGCTCCTTTAGATATCTCGTAACATTGAGGCACATTCCGGATGAGATTTCAAGGAGAATGCATATATTGTGCCGCATAATGAACCGAGTATGAGATGTCGTCTTGTATGGGTGAGATAGATAAGTTTCCCAAGTAACTCGATAACCAAGTGATATTGACAAGTAATGGATCATCATCGGTGGAATGTATGGAAGCACGAGTTGGGTTCCATAGGGTGGACACAGTTTGCACCCAAGAAGACCAAATTCTTTGAGGAGTTCAAGACAAGATTTTCTTTGGGAGAGACAAATGTCACTCCCGCTTTTAAAACCTCAATGCCAAGGAAATATTTTAGATTTCCCAAATCTTTGATATGAAATTTGGATTTTAGAAATTCTTTAAAAGATTTATCTCATCAATACAGCTTTCAAGAAGAACAATGTCATCCACATAAACAAGCGAGCAATAAACTTGTTATTCTCTGCTTTGGTGAACAAAGAGTGATCATTAATGATTGGACAAAGTTATTTTCTTTTAAAACACCGACAAGTTTTTCATTCCATTTTCGGGAGCTTGTTTTAGGCCATATAGAGACTTGACAAGTTTACGACTTTATTTTATTGTTTTCATTACGTAACCCCTCGAATGGGCATATAGATATCCTCATCAAGATCTCCATATAAGAAAGCATTGTTAACATCAAGTTGAAAAAGAGGCCATTTGTTTTTTTACAGCTAAGGCAATAAGACATCTAACAGTAGACATTTTTACCACAGGAGAGAAAGTTTCATCATAGTCAATTCCTTCCCTTTGGTTATAGCCTTTAACAACTAGTCTAGCCTTGTATCTATCAACTTCACCATTGGCTTTATATTTGATTTTAAAAATCCATTTGTAACCAATAGGAGTTCTATTAGGAGGAAGATCAGTTATATCCCAAGCATGGTTTTCATTTAAGGCCTCAATTTCAGAATTCATAGCATCTACCCAATTACTATCAAGGATAGCTTCTTCATAACAGGTAGGTTCAATACTTTTATTAAGACTAGAAGCAAAGCAGTAATTATCTTTGTTAAGATTAGAGTAATTAACAACTTTTTCAACTCCATATTTGACTTTTCCTTCAATAATGAAGTCATTGAGATTACTGGGCAACTTAGAGACTCTAGTTGACCTTCTAGCAAGATAGCGGCGGCAAGCCTCTTTCTTGTTCGCCAGAATAGGTGATATATCGCCAGAATCGTAAGATGCATCGCCAGGATGTGATTCATGTGATACGATGCCCTCGTGGTGTGTATTATCATCTATAGATGTTGCAACCGGTTCATCAATCCTAGTAGGATGACTTGCCACCGTGCTATCATCATAGGATGTCACTCTCCTTCATCATCGGGACTTGTTTGTGAGTCAAAGAAATTTTGTGGTTTAAATCTTTAGGCACATAAGTTTCAACAAAAGGTTTTGACACGTAATTTTCATTTTGAATGGAAACACGCTTCATAAAATTTGACATATCCGAATAAAAGACATTTTTCGCTTTCTAGGCTCAAGACTTTATAGCCTTTTTCTCATTTGAGTAACCAATAAGAACACTTTTTCGCACCTACTACCAAATTTGTCGAGACATCGAGAATGGTGGCATAGCATAGACAACCAAAGACTCTAAGGAGAGAGTGAAGGGTCATGCCCATACACAAAGAAGAAGGGGACTTGCATGACGAATCAAGAGGCAACCTGCTTATGACATAGGCAGTGCTTAGAACACATTTTAGAGGTAATTCCCCGAAACATAAGGGATCTAGCAACATTAAGGAGATGCCTATGTTTCCTCTCGCAATGCCATTTTGTTGTGGTGTATAAACACAAGAGGTTTGATGTAGAATTCCTTTTCATGAAAGAATTGTTGAAGTTTATTATTGACGAATTCGTCCCATTATCACTTCTAAAACTTTGACATTGTGTTCAAATTGATTTGATAGCATATGAGTAAAGTTAACAATGGAAACATAAACATCATCCTTCCCTTAAGCATATAAACCCACACCGCCTCGGAATAGTCATCAACTATGGTTAGAAAATATTTATAACCATCTCTCGCTAGTGATTTTATATGGTCCCCAAACATCAAGGTGAACAAGTTGACCAATTTTAGTGGATTTATGTTCACTTAGAGGAAATGGTTCTCTGGTTTGTTTAGCTTTATTGCAAGTATCACGAGATGATCGGCCCGGATGAACTATCGAATTTAAGAGTGGGTCTAGTATGTGTAAGACTTGGTCGAGGATGACCAAGTCTTTGATGCCGAGATTTCTAGAGACATGACAAATGGATATGCGCTATTAGAAGCAATCTTATGTTGAATCTATATCAAAATATATAACCCATTGGATTGTTTACCAATCCCCACAATCCTTTTTTGATGTAAACTCAGATATATCAATTAAATTCATTAAACCCAACAAACATCTTGTTGTCTCTAGCAATCTTATGAACAGATAGTAAACCGACATTGTATTCGAACAACAAGAACATCAAAAGAGTTAGGTCTTTATTGACCTTTAAATCACCAATTTTAGTAATTAAGGCCTGAGTGCCATTGGGATGTCCAACAATTAGGCCAAGATTTGAAATGTTAACAACATTGATTAAAAATTTTCAAGACAACCATGTGTCGATTTGCACCGTAATCAACAATCCAACCAAGACCGATATTTCCATTTAAGGATTTAGTGTTGTTGTTAAAAACTTGTTGAAGTTTACATTAAACTTGACACTACCATTAAAAAAGTTCCCGAAAATTTTTACCGCTAAGTTGGCATTAGCGAGATGACATATTGTTGTCATTGAGAGACTCATAAGTCTTGAGAGTCGCTCATTAGACAAGGAGACAGTGAGAGTTGCTAGCACTATTATCGCGACATGATTAGTTTCAAGAGAAACATTGTTATCACGAAAGGTTTACCATTAAAATTCTCTTAACATATCCAAAGTAGATATCCAACAATTTCATAACACCTATCAACAAGATGACCGTGTTTTTGCAATTAGTACATTTGAGGTTCATATTTGGTCCTCTCTATTAGAGTCATACGGTGTTAAAACCAAAACTTTGTTGTTAAAAACTCTTTGTTATCAAAAATTTTCCTCAATCGAGGTTTTGCATTGAAAGTCAGAGTATCGGGTTTAGCGAGCCATTCCCGGATGAAACATTTCGTGAGATTCTTCTCCAGACAACAGAGAAAGCGCTTTTGACATTAGGTAAAGGATCTCGGTTAAAATATTGCTTCGATGGGAACATAGGAATCATCAAGACCCATAAGAAATTGCATTAACTTGATTAGTCGACGTGTTTTTCAAAATGTTTTGCACCTCACAAGTGCAGGAGGCAAGCTAATCATACAATCAAATTGTTTCCATAAGGAATTAAGATTGTTATAGTAATCACAAGAGAGGACCCACTTTGACCAAGAGAGTTTATATTTTTATGCAGATTAAAAATAGTCGAACCATCAACTTTATCATAGGTATCTTTAAGATCATTCCACATTTCATAAGCGCTTTAGTATATATAGCACCAAAGAAACAGCTCAGACTAAGAGAATTAAGAATCCAAGTAACCACAATGAGTTACAAGTATCCCATTGATTAGCAAGACTAGGGTTCGAATCATCTCTTATGCAAGTACCATCAATAAACCCTAACTTATTGTGATTCCTTAAAGCAAAAGTCATGGCCATATTCCATATTTTATAATTTTCGGCCCAATGAGTTTAATAGAAATAATGGAGTACCATTTGTATTGTTAGGATGCAAATACAAAGCATCACCAAAGACAAGACTTTTCTCGATGGAAGAGCGACCAATATTATCATCACCAATAGCCATAATACAAATAATAAGATAGATGATATAAAAGATGTATAAAGAATAATCGGACAACAATGATCGAGATAATAATAAGAATAAATAGACAAGAAGATAAGATCAGTAATAAGAAACAACAAGCATAAGGCTGTGGGGAAAGGTAAACCAGGGCATTGTATTCGAACCACTCAAATGTGGCGATCAAGATGTTAGTCTACCCGCTTGCACCCACAAGACTTAAGTAATCAGTATGTTTAAAGAAGAGATAAGACTTAGACTTACAGAGAAATATGCAATGAAGAACAATCATAATCACCCTAGATTCACTTAGTCTAGGGCAAATATGAAACAAGATAACCAAAGGATTACGCCAACAAAGAAGAACCCCTAAACCACACCTTTGTTGCCAAAGAGAATCAATGAGCCCAAGCTCGATACCATGTACGAAAGTACGGGCAACACAGAAGAACAATAGAACCTTTATTCAAATCTAAGTCGCAATAGTTAATTAGATTATGTTTACAATAGTATCCAAATATTATAAGATTAGATTAATGTCAATGGACAATAATCATATGAAAGGTAAAGACAAGACAAGATCAATGAAACGATCTCGAGAAAAGAAGAAAGTGATACAAAGATCGCACACTCAAGCTGCCTAACCCTAGAATTAGGGATTTATTAAATAGAGGATTAAGTTACACTAAGACCTCTAACGGCTATAAAATGCTCATCGCCAGTAAATGAGAAGGTTTCAGAGAATGATAATCTTGGAACTTTAAATCACTAATGCTTTGTCCATGTTTAACCCCTGTAATAAACCCGCAATGAACATAACTTGAAAGCCATTAAGAATTGATAGAGTGACATGTTTGCCACAGATTATTACCCCAAATTTTAACAATAACCATCGGTCAGACGTGCCTTCACATTCCGTTATTATTCTTGACAATTGCTGGAATAAAAAAGTTTACCACGTTTTAGATTATATTTGTTTGTTGGGACTGAGTGGTATCAAAGTCTTGATTCTTTATAAAGATAACTATGTTTAGCTTTGTTATTATCTTTAGTTTTTTATACTTCTAGTTTATCTCAAATTTGAGTTTTTGTGATTTCATCGCTCGAATTGCGAGAGTTTTAGAAGAGATATGACTTAAAACACCAAAGGTGGATTTAATTCAATTAGGGTTCTAGTATATTCTCTATCGACACTTTGCTTAAAAATAAAAATACACTTACGGGGTTTTATCATCTAACAGGTTCATATGGAGAAATCAAAATCGATTTCAATTTGACTCAAAACTGCTAAAAAAATATTTATTATGTGAACAAAACAACGTGCTTTCGCACTATTAGATCTTTCAAAGGAATAAAATGTTTAAAACCACTGTTTTTGGTTTATTTAATGTCACACGCCAACATGGTTCATATGGAGAAATCAAAATCGACTTCAATTTGACTCAAAACTGCTAAGGTAATATTTATTATGTGAACAAAACAACGTGCTTTCGCACTATTAGATCTTTCAAAGGAATAAAATGTTTAAAACCACTTGTAAGGAATGGTTTGCCGATCCGATTTCATTTTGTACGTTAGTCTCCTCGCTTTTTCTCTAGCATTTTTAGTTTTTTTATAGATAAAATGGCGTTACAAGAAAACATCTGTTTTAAAAGTACGTTAAATTGATTGACATTATGACATCTTTTATATTTCATTAGTAACATATCAACATGTTGATCAACACGTTGGTTAGAAAGCATGTTTACATGGATAAACTCTAGAACAGGCGATGTAAAATATGGGATAAAAAAAAGATCAGTTGAAAATGAGCTTAAATATCGATCACATTCCAATGGAAATAAAAAATAGCCTTGATTTATTTAAATTAAACTCACACGAACGGTAACTACATGGTTTGCACAAGAAAAATTATGACACGTAAAGTCTTGCATAAACTCTCTCCCTTAACAATAAATCATATGTAACAAATGCTTTTATAACTCCTCTTAAGATAGCATCATACAAGCTGAAACTAGAAACAAGCCGATAACCCCACTTGAAGCAAGCTTGCCCGCACCATTTCCCCCAGGGGAACTACCTGAAAACACACTTGATGTTAAGAAAGCCATGAGCAAAAAGATCGGCTAGAGGTCCATTCACTTAGCTAGTCTCAATCTATGTAGTCGCAACTCGTAGCTTAGACGGAAGACAAATGTGATTATGTGAAGAGCGTATAACAGGTTGATATAGAAATAGGCCACAAAAGGTATAAGGGGGATGGCAACACATGCGGCATGGCTGAGGTATGGAACCATACCGCACGGCAACACACTGCTGCACCGTAAGCAGATGGGTTAAACGGCATGGCTAGCGGCAATTGAACCCGGAGCGGCATGGAGGAGAAGGAGGAGCGTTTGGTTTGTGTTTGAATTTTTTTGACCGTTTAACTAGCATTTAAAAAAAAAAAAAAAAAAATTCCCTTCCTTTATAAATAACACTCCTCACAACACATTCCAAATCACATTAATTTTCTTTTTATTTCAATGGTGATGTAATTTTTTTTATGTATTATGCATTTTTGTATTATTAATGAAAACTATGTTTTTATTTATTTGTTTAATAGAATTATGAATTTAAAAAATAAAATAAAAATAAAATAAACGAATGGTATTGGAATGACCATCGCCACTAAAAAATATACTAGGTATGGTGAGTTATGAGATTGGACGCTAATAAAATTATTGATGCCATGAGATAACGGTGTATTTTAGGCATTATCACACCCCGTAAGATTTTTGAAAAGTTATTGATTGTGAATTATTAAATTGAATACCCGCTACTAACTATTCCTTTTAAAGTCCAGCTTCAATGAATACGTCCAACCTGTTCAATGTAAATTATTTGGATACAGATGGGAAGCAATTATTGGATATCTTTTCAGAAAATTTCTATTGTTTTTTCTCCACATGTTTTTTTGTTTTCTTTGTTAAAATTGTATCGAGTCTTGTTTGAAGGGGAAAAAAGGGAAATAAAAGTTTAAACGAAATTTTTGCCACTTTAATACATCGCCTGTTTTGCGCTTTAGGAAATTATACTTTTTACATAAAATAATCTCATATAAACCAAGAATTTGTTTGATCGATTGATGTTTTATTTCAAACAACACCCAAAACGAAAAGATTCACGAAGTTTTTAAACGCTCTTGAAATTGTTAAAACTTTAAATTACTAATATATCCTCAAAACATTTATTTACAATTATAAATTTGTCTTTTACGCTATTTTACATCTTATAATTATATTTAATAATTTAATTTACCAAACACTTTTATCGAAAAAGAATATACTAGAATTATTTTAACAATTTTAAATTACCATTTTACATTTACAAAGATACAACATTCTGCTATTACTAAACATACCCTTATGTATTTTGAATGAGAGATTTTAATGTGTTTTTCCTTTCAAAACAATTGCTCGCACTTTTAGAGGAAATGTGGATACAACAAGAAACTTTTTAGAGTTTTAGATGACAACAATATCCTTGATTTTCAAATCCTAAAAATTACAAAAACAGAAGAAGAAAACAACACCTAAAGTTACTTGGTGTTTATTTTCCCCAACTTACTGAAATGAAATTACTTAATAAACTATCATTCTTAAGCGAAAAAGGTTAAAAAATATACATTCGTATAAACGCACAAACACTTGCTTTGGAAGTTTTTTTAGACGCAACTTCTTTAACCTTGAGTAAAAATATGATTGTCCACGTCTTGGCACCACGCTTTGGTGGGGAATTGGGTTGTCGTTAAATAATATTAACAATTTTCTTTTTTCTTTCATTTGTTTATTGTGTTTTTACCACAATTTATTTCTTTCCACTAAAACTCAAGAACGACACTAAGGCCGGATACAATCGTCTAGTCATCATCGGTTGAGGCCGGTTGCCCCATCGCGGGTGGCCGGTCGAAAGGCTGAGGAGAGAAATGTTTCTGCATTTCCTCAACCGAGTGTTAAGCCACAAAATCCAAATATGCCCGCTTGTAAAATAAAAAACAAAAACTTTACTACTTTTACAACTTTATAAATACCAACCTCAAACACATTTTTAAACACACACAATTATTCTCCATATTTTCAACAAATTTCATTGTAAAGGCTCACTTGGATTTCCCCATCGTCAAGTGTATCAAGCATGTCCCGATTCACTTGACGAGAATCGCAGTGGTGCAACAACAACACGCGATTGTCTCCGTAACTTTGCACGGTTATCATGGAGCTATACGGTGCCGAGTATTTGCGAAAGCCCAATGATTCGGACCTTGAAAGATTATATGCTCATCACGAGCATAAGCATGGGTTTCACGGGATGATGGGAGCATTGATCAGACAGTCAGGAGTGGAGAACCGCCCAAATAGCTTGAGAGGTCAATTTGTTGTAGGTGATCACAGCCACATCCATTCATTTTATCGGGCGGTCGCCTCAAGATTTATGATTTGGCGTGCGTTTTTTGGTGTCTCCTGGATGAATAACGATATATACGCTTTATATCGCTCCTCCGCTTTCAATGATATCAACCGGGAGAGCAATGAACTTGAATTGATGCTAACGATGTTGCTTACAAAAGTGATATTATCTTATCGACGGATATATCCTAATGGGCCGCTCATTAAGTCCATTTCAAATCCTCCCACCGGTGATGAAAAAAGAATATTGTACAAAAGGAAGCAAGAAGCAAGCAAGGAAAGATGTGGGCGAGCTTTGCAAGTTGAAGAAGAAGTGAAAAATGCTTAAAGTTCCTACCGAGGGTCGATAAACAGGATCTCGAAAATATTGTATACATGCATCATATTACATAATACGATCATCAAACACGAAAAAAGAAGTTTTGTCCTACATGGTTTCCACAAGAGGCCACCGCGATCACGATCCCAGAAATCCCATGCGTAATCCTTAGTAGTTACTCAAGAGTTAACGGATCGATCAACTCATCTAAACGTAAAATCGATTTTGCCGAACACATTCGGAGTAAACCCTGAAATGCAGCAATCAAGAGATCAAGACGAAACGAAAGTGACGAAGACGTGAATCGACGATGAAGAGTTTTGTAAGTTTTCGCTTTTAATAAATATTGCAACGCCTACGCTTTATTAGTTTAAGTTTTTTATTATTGTTTTAATGTTAAGTACTTTTATTAATGAAGCTTAATTTTGTTTAAAAAAGAAAGAAAAAAAAAAAGAATGTCGTGTCACCACCGCAAGAATCTGGTCGTCGGAGAGAAATCTAATGCCAAGATGTATTTAACCAGGCCACATCGCTGTTCAAATTTAAGAGTAAGAGCACTAGGTTGGTTAAACCTTAACACCGTGCCACATCATCGCTACATCGGCTTTAACATTTCATCTTAACTCAACAAAAAAACACTCCTTATCATAACAATCTCAAGGTTAAACCTTAACTCACCAACAATTTACAAAAACAACCCCTCATTTAAGGGGGGAAAAAAAGCCGTTTAACGCCGCGTTATGGTGTTAACACATATGCGGTATGGTTAACATGCTTTTAACATGCAAAATTGCAAATGTTAAACATATGCTTTTAACATATGCGGTATGGTTAATGTTACCATACCCAAGGCTCTAATAGCATCTTCCATACTTATTCTAGCATGGTACCCGCGCAAAGCAGATTTTTTAATTTTACGTTTTTTTTTCTGAATATTATTTAATGATTTATACATGCAAATTCAAAAGTTAGTAATTTTAATTATATACATATTAAATTCATTATATAAGTTCTATTTTATTATTGTAACATGCACCAATTTAATGTCATAGTTTAATGTGCAATTAGTGTGTTTTTAAAATTTTAATTTCATAAATTACTAATAACAACAAGTGTGTAAGCTTAAAATTTTTAAGACTTCTAAAAATAAAAGTCTTAAATGCTTTATATATAGTAAAGATAAAGATTAAACTAAGTCATGACAAACTTAACATAATATGGCAGAGGATTATAGCGGGTAAGGAATGGGAAAAATAATGAAAAAAAAAATATTTGGTAGAGAATAATGCAATGACCCATTACTCAATAATGAGTAATGAGCCATTACCCAATAGATTGGAATGAATGTTTTTCTTTTCTTTTGCCTTTTTCTCACCATTATTATTGTCTTTGCTTTTCCCTTTCGTTAGTTTGAACCAATCACACCCTTAATGTATCCGTAGATCATTTACATACTAAAAATTGTTTACATACAAAATGATCAATACCAAAAGATCAATCTTAACCAATTACTTTTTACATGAGATAAGAAACTTAGTTTCATCATTTTTTTCTTTCAAAAATAACCGTTACTCGAGAGCATTTAATTATCTTTTTATGAACGTACATTTTGATATACTTTCAACAAACTTTTTTTTGTCACTTTTTCGCCATTTTTCCTTTTATTGAAACTTGTATGAGAAATCACATATGATTCAACACGAATTTGAATAAGCGAATCTACATACTGAAATAAAACGAAAACAATAATTCATCAAAAATAAAAGTGCTCGTTTATTAAAAGTTAATAAAAAGTCCACCGAAAACGGTAAAATTTGTTTTGTCTAATCATTAACGGTTCAAAAAAATTTAATTATAAAATAATGATTTCATTGGATGATAATGAAAATATTATTTATTAATTGTTTTTTAATAAAAAAATAAGATGCTGAGATTTATCTTTTGGTATACTAAAAACTTTGATATATAAATAATCTCTCCAAAGAGCTTTGTAAACTTATATTTCCTGCAGGAGAGGGTAGATCATGTTCTTTTGGCCTTTAAATCATCATTTTACAACAAGAAAAACAACAGCTAATCGAAATTATGCAATAAATATTGTACTATTTACTACTCTTACGAAGGAAAATGTTTTCAAAGTGAAAGAGAAAATATGAAACGTAACTTGTTTGACGCGCTAAGAAAAAATCTTGGTCAATGGTCAACATTAAAAGCCACCGCCTAATAAATAGACTACAACTCTTACATATTTGAGACTTTTCCACTTTCTAACTTATATTTCAATTCGTTGAATAATTTATGCTGCCATTGTCTCAATAAATTAATAAGTTAAATGTCATTTTTCGCACTTCTAGAAACTTTACTCGTATATCAACTTTTTTACAACAAAATGACCTTAAAATTCATGCTTCACCAAAAAAAAAATCTTTTAATAAAAAAATGAGGATTTTTCATAAGATCTGAAGAAAAGTCTCATAAGCCATAAAACAAGGATTATAAAAATCAAAAGTCTTTATAAACTGTCCTATAATGTCATTAAAGTGTCGCTAAATTATTGTTATTGTTTGTGATTTGTCGTTCAAATTTTATACAAGAAGTGTCACTAGAGTAAAACAGTAATATTTTCAGCCTTAAAAAAAAAAAAAAAAAAAAAAAGTAAAACAGTAATATTAAGGTGTCACCTAAACTCAATTACACACCATTAATGCATAAATCTTAACTTACCAAAGTCGTTTATTTGGTAGGAGTAAACATAAAGTAAGTAAATCATGTTCATAATATTACCTGGTGGAGGTTCAGGCCTAGATCCACCTGGAGCTTGAGCTGTTGCATCAACAATAATCAATAATTAAATAACTATATTATCAAACAATAAACAATCAATTATAAAAACTGAATATTAAAACAATAACTAACCAGTTCTACAGGCACTATCATCAGATGAGATCCCACACAACTTAGGAAGATTCAATGCTTGTGTGATATTGATTCCTATGCTAGACAAGAACCCAGGATTCTGGTACAAGTTACATAAACATTGTAGATCATTAGCAACTGCTTCCTTGATGGGATCACAACATGAGTTTGGTGGTTTTGTGGTGGCGTTGAGGTAGTCGGAACACGGGACAAGTTTAGCCGCACACGTCTGAGCTTGTGCCCGTGCTGTCGATACTGTCATCGCCACCAATAAAAGCGTGACTAACGCGGTTAGTTGTGAAGATGTTGCCATTTTCTCGGGTTGTTTGTGTGTCGTGTGTGTAAAGGACTAAAGGCAGGTGGTTTGATTTATAAAGAGTAGTTGTTGAAAGTTGAGTGGCTTTTGTTGTTGAAATTTGATTAGCACATTTTAATTAGGGAGGTGATTTGTACACTTTAACAAATGATTGAGACACTCTAAAGTATTGTGTTTGGATATTTATACCTTTACATACGGGAAATTATAAAGATAAGTGTGAGGGTATAAATGTCCAAACACAATACTTTAGAGTGTCTCAATCATTTGTTGGAGTGTACAAATCATCTCCCTTTTAATTAACAGTTGTATCAAATGTATAAGTAATGTAGTTTCACAAAAGCGCCTATATCGATTTTAACATCCCGATTTCTATGCCTTTTAGATCGGCAATCATTCATCTCACGCTTAATAGCTGAACTCTCCCAAATTTATCGAAGATCAACCGAAACGAGATGAGCCAAAAATACAATACAATAATTATCTATGCTACATATAATAGAAAAACGGTCAAACCTTGAAAAGTGAAAAGTTAAAAGTCAAAGTTGAGAGAAATGTATTGTGTAGTTAATACTCTTATTAAAACACTCATTACTTAAAAGTACAATAATTTATTCACATTATACAACTAATTAAAAGCATATCTACCAAATTAAAAACAAATAATTAAAACACCCCTTACTAAAAAGTACAATAAAATTTTCACAATATACAATTTAAACAAGCTAAAACTTAATTCTAAATATAAAATAATTAAACACACTAATTAATGTTATTTTTAAAATACCCTAAAATAAAAAGTACAATTATTATACACATTAATAAAACACACAAAGCTTCATGTAAACTAACAAGTTGATGGTACATATAGCTTTGAAAATCGGACCGGACCAACGGGTTCACTCGGAAACCGGTGTCGCCACCGGTTCGGCTAACCAATAACAGTCATCCGAAAACGAACTAGAGAGGACCCGTTGAAACCGATACAAACTGGTGAATCATGTCTCATCGAAATCTATTTCTTCGTTATCAGTAATGTGGTACCACATGCAAGAACGCCATGGCATTCTCGCTATACTATATATAAAGGAAAACCAAAAAATAAAAAGTGAAAATTTGAAACTATTAATACATATCGAAAACCGGGTTGACCAGAGACGCTTCAAACCTGGTGGGTTAACCCTGTTTAATTTGACCCGTTTTGACCCAGCCTGTCAGGTTGACTCGGTTTAAATCGACTCGTTTTTCGATGGGAACGGTTTAACCACCCGGGTCGAACCGGGTTTCAAAACATTATATTTAATCCCCAAATCTTCAAACTTTTATTATTTTTTGTTAGTGCACATTTAACTTTTCAATAGGCTATATAAATATATTATATATATAAGTTTTTCTTCAAAAACGATTATAATGTTTTACAATTAAGCAATGTTGCAAAAATTATGAATCGGAGTCGGCCATCGACCACCCCTCGCAGCGAGTAATCGGAGATTAATCGGATTGGCATTTCTTGCAATTTTTGGTATTTCGAGACCAAACTAAAATTTTAACCGATTCCAAGCTCGCTACGCTTCCAAACCTCAATAAAAGGCTCCACTTCGATTATGACGCCCATTGTGTTATAAGTGAAATATACGATCCCCAAATTAAGTATAATGCCTAAATTATTATTATTTTTAAATGAACGACGGTCTGATTCGCCGATTTTTACCGATTCGCCGATTTTGACCGATTCGCCGATTTTTGACTACTTAGCCGATTTTTATCCTAGGCGATTTTTCGATCCGCTTTTCAAAATCGATGCGTACTTACTAATTAACGATTAATCGCCGAGTTGACCGATTTTGCAACATTGCAATTAAGAGAAATATGTGTCCGTTAGTGACATTTAACTTTTCAATCAGCTAAACACGGCCATTTCAAAAAACGCTAAATGTGCCCAAATCTTTACAAAATAGCCAAAATCGCCTTCTTTTTTTTTTTTTTTTTTTTATTATTTTTTTTTTTTATTTTTACTAATAACATTCTACGCTAATTTTAGATTAGTTTTTCTTAACAACGACATCATTAATTTCATCCTTGTTAGTTTTACGCAAAGAACGCGTGTTGTTAGTTTTTATCTCATAACCGATGTAATGTTTACTTTCATTTTCATTAAATGTTTTATACGTTGTTTGATAAACGTTAATTTTGTCAGACTTCATTATCGATATTACAACCGTCATAATTGCATTTTCATCGGTTCACATTTTATTTTAAACGTTACACAAAACATTCACCACAATATCACAAATCATTAATTATCTGACGTTAGACACCGCTGCCGCTAAACACGAATACTCGCCTAGTCCTCTAATATATGTACAAATGTTTACTGCAAAAATTAAAATATAGCAATCAAATTTTAAGTGTACAAATCACCATCCCTAAAATATCTTACTCTCTTTAATTCTAATCAGGTAAATTAGAATGAGTTTAGTGTAATATGACTTGTCCAGGAGATAGATGTTTGCAGACCAATTTACGCATGGGAATTGTACATATTGACATTTTTTAATTTGTTTGTAAAAAATTAGTGTGTGTAAAACTTCTTCTTTTTAATATTAAGTTATAAAATTTTATTAGGTAAATTGCAAATTATGTTTAT
>CM040239.1:179629326-179703482 GCA_022545495.1 Chrysanthemum lavandulifolium | reverse complement strand
AGTAGGTGAGGTAGTTTAGCAATGACATCAACTTTGCTCTATCTACCTCAATCCCATTCTTAGAAATCTTATGGCCAAGGACTATGCCTCTTTCGACTATAAAGTGGCTCTTCCCGCTTAGACATAGATTGGTGTCTTCACACCTTTGAAGCATTTTGTCTAAGCCGAGAGACATGTATGAAATGAGTCCCCAATGATCGAGAAGTCGCCCATAAACATTTCCATAGTTTCCGATCATGTCGTGGAAAATGGCCATCATACATCGCTGGAACGCGTGAGCATTACATAAGCCAAAAGGCATACGCTCAGAGGCAAACGCCCCGTATGGGCGTGTGAATGGTTTTCTCTTGATCCACGGATCAACGGGATCTGAAGTAACCCGAGAAACCATCAAGGAAACAATAGTATTCGCCTCGCTAATCTCTCAAGCATCCGTCCATGAAGGGTAGAGAGTGGTATTTACGGGTGGCTTCGCTTAACTTACGATAGTCAATACACACACGCCATCCCGTAACCAATCGAGTTGGAATTAACTCGCTTTCTTCATTCGCGACAACATTATGCCACCCTTTTTGGAACGCAATGAATCGGGCTAACCCAATGACTATCGAGATCGGGTAAATCAAACCGCATCAAGAAGTTTGAGAACCTCTTGTTTGATAACCTCGTGAATCTTAGGATTCACCCTTCTCTCGATGTCGATCGCCGGTTTGAAGTCATCCTCCATTAAGATTTTGCGAGTACAAAATTGTGGTCGATACCCTTAATATCGGAGAGTTTCAAGCAATTGCTTGCTTGTGTGACTTCAAGACCTTATGAGAGCAGCTTTCTCCTCCTCACCAAACTTAGCAATTATGACGGGTAATTTATCATCACCTCCAAGAATGCATACTCGAGACGAGGAGGTAGGTCCTTTAGTTCAACCCTGGAAATTCTTCGGATGATCAGACCGATTTGATTTTCAATTGTGATTTCTCTTCTGAGGAAGTGAAGATGATGGATCTTCATTACAATCGCCAAGATAAAGAATATCTCCTCCGAATCATACACACCATCAATTCCAGCGGAATTGATTCATCAAGAGCTGAATTCATCGATCTCTTCCGTAAGAAGTCACCTCCTCAAACGGAGCGAGAGAGGGAAGAGTCGGCAATGATAGGTTGAGAAGATGGTGGTGGAATTGGAATTTCACCACGTAATTATGAAGATAACCAAGAAACTCTCGAGAGTACCTCTCAGCAATGTCAATTAAATCGACTCCGATTAATTGATTCAAGATCACACTGAGGAGTACCTCAAGTTCGATCGAGGTTAAAGGTAACAACCCATTACCCACACGAGTGATCTCTTGCTCAAATACATCGATGAGAGCACGCCCGCGCTCGTGAACTCGCCCAACAATGAGGGGAACTCGAGGATCAAGATCGAAATCAACAACAACGAAGTCACCGAAAATGGAACTTTCCCATTATAAATACATCCTCGGCGATGCCAAGAGGACGCGAGATAGATCGATCCGCAAGCTTAAGAGTCATGTGTAGAATAAGTTCGAAGAGAAAGTTTCTTCCACACCGAATACGCAGACGATTGATGCTTGCACCAAGATCGGCGGGGCAAAGCACTCAATCATCCCCCAGAAAACACAAGGAAGAAGAAATTTTACTTGGATCTCCTAGCTTCTGGAAGCTTTTTAACAAGACCGCCGAGCAATTTCATTCAAAGGAGTTTTAGCCATTTCAAACAAATTTTCTTTGTTGCTCAAGATGTGTTTCGTAGTAGATGCAACTGGGTATCAACATGATAGCATCCGCTGCTTATGTCAAAGTGAAGTTCTTCGGAAAATTTGAAAGAACTTTTCCATCCGATGACTAGCTTTCGCGAGCTTTGCTCATGTAACCGCTGAGGGTAAGGAATAGAAGTTTGGATTTAGGGTCAACAACCGGAGGTTCAAAACAACCTGTGTTGGTTTTGGGGACAACCCGAGGTGGACATTGTTGGCACTTCCGTTATTAGTAGGAAGTTCCTTGTCCTGTCGCCTCGTGTTCGCTTTCCACTACCTTCTGGAGAGAGGAAGAAGAGGTAGTAGGAACAATGGGTCCAAAGATAAGAAGCACCACTGGGTTGTGATCGCTTGCATCGCCTCTGATTAGCGATCGTGTTGCTAGGTAAAGCACCGAGCCCGAGGGTCGATCATTTAAAGACTTTCGATGTCAATCAACAACTAACCAACAACCGATTCATTTCTTCTTCGATTTCATGAATTGTTTCAACAGTTTCATCGAAGATGGTCCAATGAACAATGGCTTGATTTTGCACAGAAAATTTCGCCTCTATTGTTAGGATTAGGGCCTTGATTTTGAAAATTCTCTGGTTATTGCCATGATAATACCCTTTGTTGAAATTTCCTGACTGGTTTCTATTGTAATTTCCTTGATGTTGGAAATTTTGATTCTGATTTTGAAAACCGTTGTTTTGATTGAAATGACCTTGGTTTTGAAAACCTTGGTTTGGTCTGCTTTGATTCGACACGGTTTTGATTTTGATTGAAACCGGAGGTCCAGTAGTAGGGTTGGGACGGTGGTTCGGGTCTGCTGTGAGCACGATATTGATCGCCTCCTGATTAGCATCCCGCCCACAAAGATTAGTTTTCAAGGGTTACCATCGGTGGCCATACGCTATAATAAGCATGGGGCCACCACAGTAAACACGACTTCCACTTTCTTAACTTCATACAGAGGCGAAGTTCGTGGAAAAGAGACTTTCTTTTCGATTGGAGAGAACCAAAGCTTGAATAGCTTCGTGAGTTTATCAATCTTAGCATGTGCATGCTAGATCGACTCACCGCCGGCGAAGAAGAAGAAGGACCAACACCGATTGAGAAACAACCGCTTGCTTCGGCAAAGGCGGACTTTAGACTTGTTTTCGATTATCGCTAAAGCTTCTTTGACTTTGTTTAGGAAATTTCCTCCCGCGGAGAATTGGAGAATCTTGATCGATTGACTCACCCATTGTAGAAAGTATCGAGTTGCATCAACTCTGAGAAACCGGTGCGAGGACATTTATGGCAATACCTTGAAACGATCCCACGATTCATCAAGGATTCATCAAACTCTCGAGTTAACTTGATGATTTCATTTTAAGACTCGTGGTCTTGAAGTGGATAGAATTCATTCACAAATTTCTTCACCGGATCTTCCCATGTCTCATAGACCGAGGGGTTGTTTTTCAAGCCAACCGGCTTGCCCCTCGAGAGAAAATGGGAATGTAAGCTTACCGCCTGTAGACATTCTTATACTTGATGGTAGATGCAATCTTGTTAAACCATCGAATATGAGCACGAGGATCATCCCGCCAAAACCGAAGAATTGATTAGAGGTTACAAGATTCGTGAACCTGGTCTTGAGTTCAAAATTTTCACCACGATGGTCGGTATAACGATAGCATCTCCATACCCGCCGATGGGTGCCCTGAGGTCGACATAGGAATTTCATCCGCCATGATAACGGAGTAATAGGAATAACCGGATCTCGATCCGATCGATGAGCAGAAACATTAACACGCCTTCTTGAATCTTGACAAGCTCACGAAATGGGCTTACGTGATCTAGAAGAGCGAGCAAGATACACTCAGAATTAACTCTAAGGAAACTCGTAGTTAAGAGAGAAATGGAATTATGAAAATCTTTCGATGAGAATGAGAATTATGAAGACGCTTTTATAAAAACTCAGAAGTAAGAATCTTTACGGTTTTCCGTTTCAAACGTCGATATCACAACAAAATCAATTAACACAAAATCGAGGCAAAACAATAGTGAAATTAACCAATAATCCAAGTGAATGGCTTTTGAAAAGGTACACCAATCACAAGGACACAAAGGCAAGTTTTAAATCTTTAGTTCGGAAACTATTATGGTCGCACCCCGCTAGGTAGTGCATCGCCTTGGTTTATGTGGTAATCTTTAAGTTGTTATTATTAAAGAAAACGACGATTCTTTTGTATTTTTATTTTTGATACATATATAGAAACAAAAGAAAATATTTTTGTGTTTTATATGCTTTTTGTCGTTGGTTTTGGATTTTTTAGAAGAAAATATGGATATATATATATATACGAGATGGATGATATAAACAAATGAGTGAGGATTCAAACAACTAATCTGCTACACGGAAGATAAATCAAGACAACCCCAATAAGGCGCCAAAAATTTGATCTCGATCTCGCACGGTCCAAGTCTAATCATTAATTCGCCACTACAGTGAATGACCAAATTTAACAGACTTAAAACAGCTCGCATACACAAATGCAATGAGGATCCGAGAGTATAGAGTCTCCCGGTCGTTATGTCCCAATGAAGCTATGCAATGGATCAATCAACAGATAATGATCGAGAAATTGAACGAAAAGTGGAATCGAGATTATGATTATAACTACGTAAATATCAAATGATACAAAGGCTTAAATGCAAATTAAAGGAAATTAAAAAGATAAAATCTATTAAATAAACGCTATCACTATAATTAAAATGATGTTTTTATTTTTATGTTTTTACGAAACTGAAATTAAAATCTACGCGACATACAAATTAAAAAGTGAAACTAAATCAATTTTAACCCTAAAAATATGAAAATGAAGTTTTTACAATCCTAATGATATAAGAAAATATTTAGAATAAGAAAATTATTTTTATAACTAATTATCTAATTAAAAACTATTTTTAACTAATAATTAATTACCTAAAATACAAGAAAATGTGAAATAAGGCTAGAAAAATAAATTTAAGACTTAGAAAAATCTAAAATATCAAAAGAAACTTTTTAAAACTATTTTTGTATTTTTGTGATTATTTTTCTATTTTCTAGGAATTTTAAACTATTAAAAACTAATTAAATTACTAAAAATTACCAAATAAACTATGAAAAATCTAGAAAATTACTTTTTCACTTTTTATATTTATCTAAGCCTAAGAAAATTGAAAATTAATTTTTGAACCTTTTCTCAATTTTTGTATTAAAGACTAATTAAAAAGTGCTAAAAAACTAATTAAAATTAAGAAAAATAGCAAACAGCTTAGGAAAAATCTGAAAATTTCAGTGGAAACTCTAAAATGGTGTTAAGAAGCTAGGAAAATGGAAAATCAGTGTGCTATGTGGAAGAAAATGAATCGATGAATCAAGTGCTTATCAAATAAGCACTTGATAAGCAAATGAGCAAAACAAGCAACCCACCGATCACGTACAATAATATACTAAATTAACCAAATTTCAACTAAAAGCAATAAGCTTCAAGCACGGATTACAGGATACAAAGATTTGATGATTGTGAGTTTAAGCTACAAACGCTTTTTGGTATCAACTCACATCCCAAGATAAGCACCCAAATAAGCTACAAACTAAAACTAATTATTAAGTCCTAAACTAGACCTAAGTGACTACTTATAACCAAAAGACCAGCCTTTGACAAGCTTTAATAAGCTCGCAGCTTGATAAACCGAGAAAACTCGCTATAGTGGACCCATGTAGCAGGCACCGTGTCCTCACTTTGAGCTTATGCAAGCTTATTTAGCAAACAAAACTAAAACCAGATAAGAGGACTTAAAGACCACCTATTAAACTACTTATAAACCAAAAATCGCACTCTAAAAAGCTTTAATGAGTCCTCGCAATCACTGCACTATCTCGCATAAACCAACTTTACACCATTTTCGACTTTTGAAACAGATACACGCTGACTTTCGTGAAGTTTGATCCAATTTTTATGATTGATAATGAAGTAAATTGATGAAATGAACTTAAGACCAGCTTTGTCTAAGACTTTTAAACACCAAATAAGATTTTACATATCCAAAATTACAATGTATCAAGTATTAAGATGATTTTATGAAACATTGACTTTAAAGGTCGTGCAAGTACGCTTTAATGACTCAATTGAGTTTACTTTGCTAAATGAACTTAAGCCAACAACAAATCGCCATCGAATTCAATTCGGGACGAAATGACAAAGAAACCAAACACCCCTTTCCTAAACTGCTTAACAAATTAAAACTAGGCTAACACTTAAACAAGTACAGATTATGATCAAATTGACTAATGCTAACTTAAATATCGCTATTAAAACAAGTTTCAACCATCAATACCACCAAAAGATTATGCTAAAATAAGCTTGAACTTACAATTGGTCCAAGACCACAATGGCTCGCCAACTATGAAACCAAGAACCCTAACCTATCAAATTCAACCCATTGCTTCCATTTCAACCCATTTCAGCTCTAAATCAACCCATATCATCCCCGTGACCGCTTTTGTTTTGTGTTGACTTTTGTTGACTAGTGTGCAATATTGTTTCAACCTTAAACACAAGTTTATAAAAGCTATTATAAGCTAATATGTTTGTTTCAACTTATAAATAAGCTTATCAAGTCGGATTCTAATTTATAATTGGAAAATTCAACAAGAATCATGAACTTTGAAATAAAACCATAAACCTGAATTGAGAATTAAAATGAGTTGCAATACACTTTAATAACTTTGTTGAATCTTAAATCTAATTTGGTTCTTGCACTTTGATTTTTGTTTGGCTGAATTTACAACGATTTTTTTTTATTAGAGAGATCGCTCTGCTAACAAAGGGTTTAAGTACGAAATTTGCATTTTTTTCTTTCAGTGAGGCTAGGCACACTTACTTTCGTTTTCCCTGCTACCTCAATTTTCTCTCTCCGACGATTTACAGACGAATTTTTACCACACTAACGCAAACTTTTTTTTTTAAAAGAAAAACCCGTATTTTCCTATATATATCCACTACATTAAAAAAAAAAAAAAAAAAAAAAACATATAGCACACACAACTTCTCTCAACTTCACAAAATGTGTCGATAACCCAAATGAAGTGAGACGAACAATCATTAGAAGAATACGAAGGGAACTAGCTACTGAGGTGACATTGGCAAATGAATTGTTGACCGAGTTGGGACGTATTCTTGAGCAACTGCAAAGCCGTACTCCATAAATGGAGAGGTTGCGTTCCATTCTGGAGTAGCCTCTCTTTAGCTACGGTCTACACACTCTCCTTATGAGCCATGTAGCAAATATACGCACTACCAACAATTTGAGGACAACAAGAGAGGAAGCGTTGATGAGAAATAAGAATTCATTACGATTTACAGAGCAATATAAAAGCTCGAACATGTTTAGCTGGCGACCTTATGTGTTTTAATTTTCGTATCGTAATTTGTATTTTTATTTCAATGTCGTATTCTACTTTGCTATTTCAATAATTAACTGTTCGTATTTTACTTTGTATCTTCATACTCGAAAAAAATTTCACTAATATAAATATAAATAGATATTACAGAGCGAAATAAACAATACAAAAACACAATACTCCTGCTTATTTTATAGATGCATCCAAACAAATTTAGAATTCATTTGTTGTTCTAATTTTTCCGCCTTTCTAATCGTAATCGAAATCAGATTCTTGTTTCAAATAAGTATCGATCAAAGCACATTTCTCTAGTGGAATGTCACTGTATTCATCGTATGCTTTCCTCAGATCATCTTTAGCTATGCTTGTATTATCAAATTCTACGGCTAAGTTCATAAAGGCTTGCTAGCGAACTTTATCCCCGTCGATTTGTTTATGAACCATAACTTTTATTTCATCAACATCTGTGGAAGCGAACAAGCCATTTAAAAAAGTTGATAAAAGTGTATATAAATTGTATATAGAAAAGAATAACAAAGTAAACATGGTATTTATAGGGTAAAAAAGTTTAATTTTTTAAAAGTTATTTTTTTAAAACGTATCAAACAGATGATTTCTGAAACACATATACATCCCTCAACAATAGTTGGGTTCTCGACTAAAATCTTCTTCCGACCGACACACCTACACCAAGGGCGACCGAGCTGATCGACTGGCAACCGAAGGTCGACCGACCTTGGTGTGCCCAACCTGAATTAAACAGTTTTTGTCAACGTTTACATTAAATTTTTCACAAGTTTTTTTTTGCGTACCAAATAACTAGGAGAAATTATAGTATGACTTAGGGTATGTTTGGCAAAACTAGTCAAACTCAGAACCGCAAAGTCATTAACATGAGCTATAAGTCGATATTTTTTCAATAAAAAGTGTTTGAGAAATTAGTTGTTAATTGTAATTATAAGTCATTAATGTAATTTTATGTTTAAACAGCTCCGAATTTTTTTAAAAACTTCATGAATCAGCTTTTCATTTTAGAGTTAATTGTTTAAAATAAAAACTTGAAGTTTATGTATTCAAACAAAGCTACTTGTTTTAAAAAAAATTGTTTTTAAAACAAAAAGCTTATAGCTCGAAAAAGGCTTCAAAAAAATGCCTACCAAACGGGCCTTTAGCCAAGCGAATATAGTAATGTCGTAATTGAATAGAATGGCTTGCTCCTTTCCTTAATCACTTAATTGATCGAGTCAACAACGCGTAAATCATCGAAGGAAAGACGTAATGTGGATAAGTAAGAAATGGTATTAACTAAAGGTGCTATATAATCGACAGATAGACAGTAATGGAGATAAACAATAAATGGTAGTATTTAATCAAATGGTTTAGTCAAACTCAAAGTGGTCCATGACATGGTAAGAAAAGAGCTATTCCTCAAATAATTTGATTTTACTCATTTTAGCAAACTATACGAGTACCCGATAATAACGAAAGGACTATATTTGAGATATTTTGATTAAGTGTTTTAAGTAACGTTTATACATACAACGTAAAATAATCAAAATATAATTAGTTAATTTTTTTAACACACGATAATTTAAATAAAAATAAAACATGACAACAAATTGTTGGCGGTCATTGTTTTCACTGTCTTTAAGTTTTTTTAGTTTGATATGGAGGTCTGGTGTTGTCTTTTGGGTATGCTTGATTTCAGGGAATAAAGTCATCCTTTGTTTGTATTGACATTCTTATGTTAATAAAAGTTGATGTTTATGGTATAATAGTGGGATCATTGTTCTTGGTTTTTGTTACTTTAAAAAGACAATGTAGTTAGCATGGATTGTTGTTAATGGTGTTTTTGGCTGATTGAAAACATTAAACTAGTATTGAGTTCTGATTTATGTAAATGAGTACACGATGTTGTCAACTTGAATCAACTTTGACTTATAAGAGTCAACAATTGGCTTTTAGTTGCTGAATCTTTATGCAACAAATTGGCCTTTTGGTTGCTCAACAATTTTGACTTATAATAGTTAATAATTCTTTGGTTGATTGAAAACATTAAACTGATACGAAACTGTGATTTCTGTAAACGAGTAGATGATGTTGTCAAAGCAAAACAACTATGACTTACAATAGCCAACAATTAGCCTTTTGGTTGATGAATCATTATGTAACAAATTGGCATTTTGGTTACTGAATCATTATGCAGTAAATCTGCCTAAACTAAACAACAACCATGGTAAACCCAAATGATTACAAATACGATTCCAAATCAACGTGTCTTAATACCAAA
Organism: Chrysanthemum lavandulifolium; assembly: GCA_022545495.1. NCBI lineage: Eukaryota > Viridiplantae > Streptophyta > Magnoliopsida > Asterales > Asteraceae > Chrysanthemum > Chrysanthemum lavandulifolium. Next base: position 179,693,993 of record CM040239.1, on the reverse strand, counting down.
CATGCATAATGATTGAATAGTCTTAAAATACACAAATATAAACCATAAAATGAAAGTCAACATTGTTTTAGTTTATTGCACCATTAAACTGGTGTTAACTTACTTGGCTTACTTTCCTATCTTCCTTTTTCTCTTGATTTGTTTTTCTTTTGACCTCCAACATTCACTGTTACTTGTGATCCCACTCGATGACTTATGCTTTTTGATACTTCAGTTGCTTGTGATCCCACTGGTTGACTTGTCCCTGCTGATACCTCAGTTGTTGTGATCCCACTAGTTGACTAGTGCTTCCTAATACCTCATTTGGCACTCATTCCTTTCTTGATCCATTACCCTTATTCTTTTCTCTATTGACTTGGTTGTCTCTTGGACCTGTACAAGGTCTCCTATTATGACCCTTTCCACCACACTTACCACAAGAGATTGTAGTGCCCTGCAGTTTGAGCAAATGACGATACCAAATGTACATTGAAAAAGTTGAAATCTTTTACTCAATACCACTTAGTCTATTAATAACACCATTTGTACTTTTAATGGTTATAAATTTTATTAGAAATGAATTAAAGATTTACAATGGAATAAATCACGACAAACTATTCCGGTTGATGGCAAATGTAACTCTTCTATTAAAACGATTAGTTTCAGCTAGCTTTGCTTAGTTCATTCCTAGGAGAGAGGATCCTATCAACTGTAATGCTAAGTATTAATTTATGTATTTGTTTGAGATATCTACTTAAATTGGTTACAAAGTTTTGTTTAAATAGGAAGGGAATACTGTGGATGCACATGGGTATAGTAGTTTTCCAACTGGATGTAGATAGCACGTGCCTAGTAAACTAGGTAAAGCGTGCTTTTGGTTTTCCAATGGTGACAACCTTTTGTACCTAAAATCTTGCTTTATCGTCCTTTGATAAGACCATTCACTTATCTCCGCAAGAAGTTTCCCGCCCATTTATCAGAGACTAAGTTTCTTCAGAGATAAGACTTCAGGGTCAAAGAGATATTTGTCATATCTCAGTGCCTCTAGTGTTATTTGTAGCTCCTCATACCTTGCTCTCTGACACCGCATCAGTTTACAAAGTGTTTCTTCAGTTGGTCTTTGACTTCCCTGAAGCTTGGCTGGTGTTTTAACTTTATACAACTCTCACTGACTTCTCTTTATCAGTGAGTTGCTCTTACTGATAACTATCAGTGTAAGATATTAGCTTTCACATACACATCATAACATTATCACAATAAGCACATAGATGGTTTTAGAGAGAGAAAGAGTGGGACATTCTAGTGAGAGAAACTTGTGGAATATTAGATTACCAAAGAACATCCAACCTCTACCTTGCAAGGTAGAGGGTATTTATAGGTTACAAACTAAACGACCTCCGACGGCTCGTGGATCGGGGATATAGTGGGTAAAGACCGACCTTCCTCCACGGTGTTGCACTAAACTATATTACGCTCTTGACTAACTACATAACAACATAAATAAGTAACTAACGATTAGTCTACGAGCTAACTTATGCTAGAAAATAGTTGGGGTGACCGACTATTTCAACACCGAATTTTCTAATTCCTAACAATCTCCCACAAGGAGGTCACCCCATATTTTACATTTCAAATCCTAGCATTCTAGTCTTGACTTTGTTCTTGAGCTCGTAGATAGAACAACTTCAATATTGCAATCTTTGTGCATAAGTAGTGCAACTTCAAAGTCTGCATGATTTGTACTTTAAGTGGAGGTCATTAATGATCCATGAGAGAATGATAAGGAGCCATCTTTTGAGATCATCGGCAATCATCAATCTCGAGGCATCCTTTGTGGTGTTGTGACTTTAGGACCGACATGCTCACATTCGGATCATGAATTCTTCTCATCGAGTAGCGGAAGCATTTGTTGAATCATGATATTGGCGTGCAGTAGCGAAGCATGGAGTGAAAATATCGAGTCATTGATGCACTAATCATGAATTCTTTTGAGATGAATGTGTTAAGTGAGCATGCGGCTATGGATTGACCGCTTCATTCGATCACCGAAAGCGTCGGGCGTGCACACGCATACAACGATTAGCAACAAATCGCACGAAAGTGTCTTTGATCACTTCGTTGAATCGAGGTACACGGCCCACGGTTCCCCGCTGATCAAGATAAATCCGCTCGTGATCGGTATAGTTCAAGAATTTCTTGATGTGGTTTCGCAATGTTCTAGCCGTTCTCAAACCGAACGTCTCAAAGAAGACAACACGGAGTGAGTGAACCGGTGAATTTTAAGTTCACCGATTGATGAAAGAGATTTGAAAAACAATCGTGTATCGCTCAATAGAAGTTGTTTTGCAATACATCAAGGTTTATAGAAAATCAATTATCAATCATAAAATACCTTTTGGTTTGAAAAATGAGTACACGGTCGATATGCTAAGGAAAAGAGTTGTTAAGCACAAAGACCGGTTTTCAAAGGTATCCGTCAATCCATAACTCGAACCAGATTGATTCAAGAGATTGAATCGCCCCATTGTTTCGCATTCGGTTGTCACATGGTTGATCTATATAATAGATCTCACATGCCACCTACCAGAACTTGTTTGATGTTGGTTCCGAAGGCTTTCCATCTTCATCGTGAATATTTAAACACATCACTCGGATGTTCCGCAATACCACAAGGATAATGCGTGGGACTCAAGATATAATCTCTCTTCCACATTGTGTGAAAGCGAGAGTCTTCATTGAAAGTGTCCTAATGAGATTTATTGATGATCTCGTGGCTCTAGACTCAATTTGTGCATATTTGGATCCCGTGTGGGAGACTAGGGAGAGGTCTCTACTTCAATATCAACCATCTCTAAGAGACAATCGATAGATTATGTCGGTTCCCGTGAGAATGAAACAAGCCCTTTAAGAGGAACTTGAGTGGTTTGGAAAGTTGAAGTGCGGTCGTCACTTGGGTCCATGACGCCTTGTCTTCAATACCGATGTTACCATCGGTAGCATATGAATTGAACCCGTATCCGCCTCTAAGGTTGAATAAATGGAGGCTATTTGTTTTCACCCTTTCTCATTCAATTCTTTTAATTCTTCAACCCTTGGTGCTTACCGAGACTTCATAGCTAGAACCTTGTTGGGTTTATTCCAAGACTAGCTCGGCCTTAGTACGCACTCTTCCCATATCTCACATTTCTCCTTTTATCATCATACCTAAGGACTTCTACACTAACTAGCGGATTGTCCTGGGTAGATCCCTCCGGCTACAAGCGGATCATGGGAACACATACCTAACCTTATCATCCTTATATCACCGCATATAAAATAAAGTTGGTCGGTCTATTTGGTATTGTTCACCGCCATTGGATCCAATTGAAAACCATTTGAAACTCAATTCAGATACTTGTGATATATTATTAAGGCATTTTGTACTGAATTGTTTTGATATTTTAGAACGATAACTCCCCTCAACATGTGCATCCGAGATTTGAAAATGTTTTGCACACGGAGGCAAGAGAAAGAATTAACTTCTTTGATTACCATTTTCTAAAGATATCAACATCACTTCCCACATCAACTCAAGTAGATATAGCATTTCGGGAAGGATGAGGTTTCCATAAATTTGCTCCCCTCAATATGTGCCTCGAGGTTTGAAAAGAGTTTTGCACATACTAGAGGAACTTGCACATGAGATAAGTTGATCACATTTCAAATCATAGGTTTAAGATAGATGCTCCCCTTCAACATGTGCATGGAAAATTTGAAATCGTTTGACACATGTGGGAAGGACGGCATGTACACTCTTATGAAACCATTTACCTAATTATCAGTTTAAATCCAATTTAAATCACACATTCTCCCCGATCACAATTATCAAATCATTTGAGATTTGTGATCTCGTGATAGATTTAAATTGATTTTGAAAGCTTTTAAGGAGAATTGTGACTTGATTGTGAAAGCGTTTGAAGCGATAAGGATCGGATTTTAAGACTTTAAACTCCATTGATAAAACATGCATGTACATCTTTTGAAAACAATTTAATGCCAAATAACTTTTTAATTTAATTGAAATCATTCTCCCCTCAATCAATGACATAGGTTGTTGATTGAGAGATAGAGATTTTGACAAATAAGTCCTCGATGATTATCAAAAATAGAGATCGAGTTATTTTCAAAGCATTTGGTTTTCAATAGATAAGAGTTTATAGAATCGAGCATAGAATTTGAAAACATGGTAAAACATGGCTCGTTTCTTTCTTTTAAAACTGGTTATTGCCCGAAAATGACAATAAACCATTTCTCTTTCTCCCAAAAATAATTTTTGATTTTTTTTTTTTTTTTTTTTTTTAAAGAATTCGAACAACATCTAAAGACCCGTGTCATTCTTTGAATGACAAAGACAAAGACCGTAGATATTATCGAACCGAAGAAACATGACAAAAATGACAATATTTTTGAAGATTTTTCAATTTTTTCAAATTTTATGGATTTTGAAAGTTTTATATTTTTCTATTTGATTTTTGAAGGTTTTATAATTTTGTATTTTGATTTTCAAAAATTATATACATGAGATAGATGAAGATAGACCTTTACTCCTCGTCTTCCTCCTCGAAGGCGTTTGAGAGTTTCGGTTGAAGGCTTTTCAAACCAAGTCGTGGAAGAATAAACTCAAAACGTTCTCTTGGAAGAGCTTTGGTGAAGATGTCGCTAGCGATATTCGGACCTCACAAAATATAGTTCCACCACACCTTTTCCACATTGCTCCCGATGAAATGATGTCGAATGTCGATATGCTTTGCTCTTGAGTGTTGAACGTTGTTGCATGAGAGAGCAATAGCACTTTATTATCACAATGAGAGGGATTTTGTTGAATTCAAAGCCATAGTCGGATAATTGAGATCTCATCCATAAGATTTGAGCACAACAAGATGACATGGCTATGTATTCACCTCTGTAGAGGAAATAGAAGTACTCATTTGCTTCTTTGAAGACCACTCACAAGCTTATCACCCAAAACCGAGCACCTCGACGTGCTTGACGTGTATCTTGACAACTGCATGATCGGCATCGCATAGGCCGTTAGTGACATACCGGTGTCCTTGGGTACCATAGTCCCATATTGATGGTTCCTTGGAGATACCGAAGACCCGCTTAATCGCTCAAGGTGCTTTTTAGTAGGCTTAGCACGGTACCTAGCACACATGCACACAGAGAACAAGATGTCCGTCTACTAGCAAGTGAGATACATCGGGATCCAATCATACTCCGATATTTCGTTTGGTCAATCATGATCCACGAGAGGTCCTCATCTAGTTTGGTTCGGTCAATCATGGGGGTGTCAGGTCACATGAATCAAATCCAAATTTCTTTAAAATCTCTGTTGCATATTTAGATTGATTTATGAAAATGCCTCCGGGACTTTGTGAAATTTGTAATCCCAAGAAAAATGACATTTGTCCCATCATTGACATTTGAAACTTTGAACTCATTTCATTTGAAAACGATCACATTCCATTGGGTCGATCGAGGCAAAAATAATATCATCAACATAAATTTGAACATGAATCAAATGTTTGCTCGACTTCACGGTGAACAATGTAGGATCAATCGCTCCTTTGATGAATCCGGTTGATAGAAGAAACTTTGATGATGTATCATACCACGCCTTGGAGCTTGCTTTAAACCGTAAAGAGCCTTCTTCAAACGATAAGCGTGAGTAGGATGCTCTTGATTCACAAATCCTTCAGGTTGGGCGGCGAGACGACTTCTTTAAGATCTCCGTTTAGAAATGCCGTCTTTACATCCATCGATAAACTACCATGTTCTTACTAGCAAGATTAGCCGAAAGATTACGATCGCCTCGATTCGAGCAACTGGAGCAAAAGATTCTTCAAAGTCTATACCCTCCTCTTGACGATATCCTTTAGCAACTAATCGAGCCTTGTTCTTCAACACATCACCATGCTCATCAAGCTTTACTTTGAATATCCATTTTAGAGCTATAATCATAGCACGCCTGGAGCAGTACTAGCTCCCATACATCAAGACGATCGAACTCATGAATTTCATCTTGCATGGCATTGAACCACTATCTTCATTCATAGCGGTTTAACATCTTTTGGTTCGATCTTGGATAGTACGGAGTTGAAGAAGCACCATAAGGCATCGGTTGCGAGTTGTTTCGGGTTGATACAGACGAGAGGATTTCCAATGATGTTGTCTAATGGATGATCGTGAGTCCATTTTCCGAGGTGTTCATGTGGCATTTGTTGAGGAACCGAGGTAGGCGAGTCGATGTCTCCACGAAGAAGATGGTTCGATGATGATTCGAGAGTAGCAAATATGTTTTCAAATGGAGCATCTTTGAGTAGCAAAGGGATTAACTTCATCATTGATGCCGAAACATTTCCATGATGTACATTTGAAGAATGATGATTTGTTGATGAGATCGAAGGATCGTGAGGTGCTTCTTGACTTAAAGAAATTGAGGCCCGAAGGATTGACTTCATTATTTGGAATATGAGCAACCTCATTGTAGGGATCAAGACCTCATTAGTAATTGAATCATCAGTTCATCAAACATAGGATCAAATAATTTCTTTACATCATCTTGGATGGAGGTACATATGGAGTTTCTTGAGAGGAGTTTGGAACAAGGATGAACCAATGGGACTGCTTTTGAAGTCGGGTCCCGAAATGGAGTGTCCGAGAGCCATTTGACCGGTCACTCATCAAACGTAACGTGAATTGTTTCCATGATATTTCGGGTTCTTTTGTTGTAGATTCGGTATCCCTTTTGTTTGATGCATATCCTACAAATACTCCAATGTCGACTTTGGCCCTAAGTTTGCCTAAGTCTTGACCTCATTAGTTGGATAGCACAAGGCACCAAACACACGAAGGAAAGTTAGATTAGGTTTTTGTTGTGGACAAGTTCATATGGAGTTTTTCCATGAATAGTGTGAATCGGGGAGCGATTTTTGTGTAGTATGCGTGGCAATTGCTTCACCAGGAGAAACATTGGAACCTTTGAGTAGATCGGCATTGTTCTAGCAGCTTCAACAAGAGTACGATTTCGTCTTTCAACTACACCGCTCGTTGAGGGGTTCGTGGAACACTTCTTTGATGGTCGATTCCAACGCTTTCATAGAATTCACTAAGTTGTTTGTTGACAAACCGGCCCATTGTCTGCTTTGATAATTCGGCAGTTTTGTTTAGCCGAACTGCGGTTTGTTTGATGAGTTTGATGATGATATCGAAGTTTCATCCTTTGTCCTTAAGAACTTGACCTGGGTGAATCTAGAGTAATCATCAACCACAACTAACACATATTTCTTTCCAAAGATATTTTGCACCTCATTGGTCCACATAAATCCATATGAATCATATGAAGAACTTCGTGACAGAGTTAGTAGGTTTGGGTTTATGGGCATACTTCTTGCTTTTTCCCAATTGACATGTCGAACAAAGATGATCCTTTTCATACTTTAGTCTAGGTAAACCTACAACTAAGTCCTTTCTCGAAAGATCGTTAATGGTGCCAAGTTCAAGTGATTGAGACGACGATGCCATAACCATGACTTTGTTTTAGAAGCCTTTGATAACAAGCGATTGGAGGCCCTCATCATGTCATCGATAGAGATGGTGTAAAGATTTGAGCCACGAGTTCCTTTTAATGCATCCTTACCATTAAGATCTCTAACAAAGCGTGTATGTTTTCGAAGGCTACTTCTAGATCGTAATCACGTAATTGACCAAGAGAGAACAAATTGTGACCTAAACCTTCCACATAATACACTCTAGAGATGACACTATCAAGAACTACATAATCTCCATAACCCATAATAGCAATCAAATGATCATTACCAAATCTAATAGCCCCGATGAATTTGCTCACGGTTCATGAGTCGTGACCGTCTCCAAATATATGCTTGGAACATAATGAGTCCGTGTACCACGTAAGCGATTTGAACGATCTGCAGTTGAACATGAGACAAGAATGGATAATCGGATAATTGGGATCCCATGCAAGAATGGGTTCCATTTGGTTAGTAGCAACAGTTGGAACACCCACCGTAAATAGAAGCATTCATATCGAAAGTGAGGTAATGGAATCATTGTGAATAGATGCAATACTAGTGTCTCAGATAGCCCTGCTTACGGTGTGACCACTTCTTAAGGAATAGTTCTACCAAGAGGCATCCATTTTCTAGTGGGCATTATCGATTAGTCTTATGACCAACTGTATCCAATAAAAGCCTATTCTCAATGAATGTTCTTCCCGGGTTTCATTTTTTCTAACTTTCTTTCGCTTTTGCCTTTTAGCCTTTTTAGCATGAATTTTAGCATTAACAATATTAATCGGACAATTAACATCATTAGTCAAAACATTGACACCACATTCATGATTAGACACGAAATTCAGCGATCATCAAGATGCGGGGTTTGCAAATAGTATCGAGTTCGAATTAATTACAAGACGCCTATGGCTAATACTAGAATCAACACGATTCGCTTTATTCAATTCAAGCTTAAAGTTCCTAGATTGTTCTTCTACTCTTTTCCAAAGGCACATTCTTAGCTTGCGAGGTCCTATCATTCCTTGTATTGTCTTGAGACTTTGACATGCTCCCTTTAATGTCACCGATTACTCTGTAGAGGAATGGGAACATTAGTTGGTTTTACAACTCTTTGCATCACTGCTTAGAAGTCTTTGGGATCCGAACTACATGCAAGTGCACTAAGGTTCACTTTCTTAAGGCTAGAGGTACCGAGATTAGTACTCCTAGAAGGCACACATGAGTTCTCTTTCTTAGCATTAATGGATCTAGAATCAACTACTCATGGGCACACCACGGTTCACATTCAAAACATTGGGAATCGAGTGCACATCATACTGGCATTAGGCATCGAACATGGAATCAAAGGGTTAACTCTCTCACCTAATGTCTTTGGGCATATTGTGATCAAGCATTCTAAGATTTCTTATCTCATGACGGTCATATTTACGGGCTTCGAAAGAAGAGATTTGATTTCTTATGGTGAATCTTTGTCCCGAATCGGGATTTTAACCGATTAATTTCAAAAATTTCTAAATTCGAAGTTCACGACATTGCCTTTTTTTTGCATAAAACATTTCATCCTTATGTTGTATTTCAATTTGCAAAGAGATACGTTGTTTTTCAAGAATTGAAAATTTGTTTGAAAGCTCATCATATACCCTTTTTCAATCATGTTACTTGCATTAGATTCGGACAAAACAAAGATTGAATCCACATTGTTATGTTCGGGGTAAGAGTCATGTACCTTTTGTGAGAATTAGTGTGATCGGATAAGTGTACCTTGTTGATTGATACCTTTTCGACTCGAATTTGAGATCGGTGTTGTTTTCTTCATCCTTTTCCATCACACCGAGACTATGCAATCGGTGTCTTCTGGTCCAACTGGAATGAAGCATGACACGTCATCATTGTTCCATGGACACTCTTGACACTCATTCAATTCCTTCACTTTGTTATTCTCTTTTCAGCTTCCTCGATGTATGTTTCCATATTACTCATAAGTTGAATAAATGAGTTTACGAACTCATGAATTTCCATTCCGTGTGCTTCTTGAAAGACATTCCGGTCATGGTATTATCAAAATCGAGGAGTATTCTTCCGGGTAAGTAATGAAATTGGTAGGAGATGGTTTGGAGAGCGACATGAGAGTCATCGGTTGAGAGCTTTTCTTTGGTAATTTGAGACCTCGGTGTTCTAGGTTAAGCAAAGCAGTTCTTGTTAAAGTGGGAAAATCGACGAAGGATGGCACAACTTGTTCGATCCATGGTTGTGGATAAGAGTAATTTGAGAAGTCAATCGAGATGTTGAAACGGCTCACGGTGCATTCCTCATTCTTAGTATCATCTGAAGATATTACGGTGACTTATTTGAGTTGTTCGATTGATTGATCTTGAGTCATTAAGTGTGTGGCCTTGGATAAGCATTTTGTTTCACAATTCAGGTTGTGTCATAGAGAGCAAGTACTTTGGTGATTAAAGGATCCGTGATGATGAGACATTGTGTTATTATGAATTACCCCAAGTCTCTAGAGAATTTAGAATCAATTTGCTACCAACTAAATAGCACTAATCCCAAGTCGCTAGAAAATACTACACCAAGTCGCCAACACTAATTCGCTACACCCCTAAGTCGCTAAGTCCCAAGTCGCTAGACAGGAAAAGCAAGTCGCTAAGTGGTAACTCGCTCTGGCACCAAGTCGCTAGCCAAATTTTGGCAAAGAATTCGCTACACAAGTCGCTAGATATGCAAGTCGCTAAAGAGCAACTCGCTGCACCAAGTCGCTACTGCAGTCGCCATTGCCGTAGTGGAGAATCCACTACTTGTACTTTAACTCGCTAGATCTAACTCGCTACCTTCAACAACGTAAGTCACTACAAAAATGTGAAGCAAGTCGCTACCAAGAAAATATTCCGTGAGCTAAGTCGCTAGCTTGAAAAACCTTATAAACATCACTTTTCAATCCAAAACAACCCAACCAAGATGATTCAAGCTACCAAATGAAAACCTAAACACTTATGATGATTCTAAACATAAAAGTACCAACAAAATTCAAACTTTAACACAAGAAATCAACCAAATGATGCAAAAACCACTAAACTTTTTCAAACTCAAAAAACCACCTAAAAACCACTATAAATCCAAAGATGTGCAAGATATGATCTAACCATGGCTCTTGATACCAATTGTAAGATATTAGCTTTCACATACACATCATAACATTATCACAATGAGCACATAGATGGTTTTAGAGAGAGAAAGAGTGGGACATTCTAGTGAGAGAAACTTGTGGAATATTAGATTACCAAAGAATATCCAACCTCTACCTTTCAAGGTAGAGGTATTATAGGTTACAAACTAAACGACCTCCGACGGCCTGTGGATCGGGGATATAGTGGGTAAAGACCGACCTTCCTCCACGGTGTTGCACTAAACTATATTACGCTCTTGACTAACTACATAACAAGATAAATAAGTAACTAACGATTAGTCTACGAGCTAACTTATGCTAGAAAATAGTTCAGTGACCGACTCTTTCAACACTGGAATTTTCTAATTCCTAACAATCAGTGACCAATATTCACTGATAACTTGTGAGTGAGCTATAATATCTTATACTCATCAGGGAGTAATACTTTCTGATAACCATTAGAGAGCAAGACTTCTGATTTCCATCAGGGGGTGTTTTACTCTTTGATCCTTATTAGTGAGTGTTGTTCTCCATAATCCATATCAGAGACTTAATAAATTAGGCTATTGTATGTTTAAATACATGTTAGAGACAATTGGATCGAAAAGTAGACCCAACAATCTCTTCTTATTTGAATATACAAATAACATAATCTTAATCCGTAGTAAGTGAGCATAACGACTTCTTCTTACATATTGACTTACAACTAGGAATAAATTATTTAAACAATCATATTTTGATTCCTTAATTTTTCCAAACATGAAATAGACTCGCGGATCTTGAACTATCGTCGTCAGAGATCATGAGTCACTAGTGGTTCAGCTTCCATATAATAGTATGCTATTCTAAGTGAGCCAGAGACCATTTGGTCAGCTTTTTCTAGCCAACAGTATCCTCCTATTTAAATACAGGAATAGCCTAGATTAATTAGCTGTATGTGAGCATAAAGGCTTCTTCTTACAACTAAAGTAAAACAAAGAATAAAAGATAAATCAATAAGCTTGATTCTTTGTTGTTGATGTCTTCTGGTGAGGTTTTTGGAAGATCAGTGACTATCTTGTTTAATAAACACTCCCTGATGCACTTGATGTGCACTCTTTGAAGACATCTCCTCTTCCTCGGATGCTCCCTTCTTTAATTTACTTTTGTTGCTCCAATTTGCAATAATGTTTAATTCTTCTTTCTTTTTCTTTGTAGCTTCCGAGAGTAACCATAACCACGCTTATAGATTGTGTATCTTAATAACATATTTTTACAAGAACCTTCGTACAGAAGTTTTCAAGATGAAAATATTTACTCGGGACGAGTTGTCCTAGTGAGCTTTATTTCTGAATAAAGGAACTAGCAAGGAAGTTATACTTTGAAGTGTGGTTGAATGAGCTGGAAAAGAATCATTTGGAGCTTTTCCTAAACAAAAAGAGTATGAAAGTTGTGGGAAACTAGAAGGGGGGTTAAGTAGTTTACCACTTATTGATTTAGTTTTCAAAGTTTACTTGTGAAAAACTTTGATTGAATCCTTTGTGAAATCAAACCACAACAATATGAATCTTACTTAACAAGACTATAATAGATACACTACAACAATAGGAAAAAAGTAATGAAAGTAAAGAGTAAGAGATGGAAAGATCAAACCAAGCCAATAGATTTATAGTGGTTTGGTCACGAAGCTCTTCTTCGCCCTACTCCACTCCCCGAGTACCCAACTCGAGAGTTCTAAGCACTATATCAACAAACTCCCTTGAGGCGGAGAAAACCGTACAACGTCGCTTATCACAATTTCTGACACTAAGCTAAATGTCGAGTACTAATCTAGCTAGTACTAATCTCACTCAAAATCTAACCGATCCTTGCTAATCACACGAACTACTAGATCACCACGATCTAGACTTGATCCACTTGATCAACACACTAACTCACAAACAACAATAGATCTCCAAGATCTCGACAAGATCACAATGATCCACACAAGTTATCTAAACAAGACTCAAGACTACTTGATGTATATCAAGATACAACAAGTGTGTAACAAATGTTACAAGTGCACACTACTATGACTACAACACTAAGTATCTTCTTGATACAATGTGTTCTTCTTTTGCACTAGGAGAGGAATGAAGGTGATCACTTTGATGGAAGAAGGGATCACTCTAAAACAAAAGAAAACTATATAAATGGTCAAAGGAGTGTGTGTGTGTGTGTTAGGAGACTTAAACTCAGAAAGTTTTGTGTGAAAAAGGATGATAAAAAATTGTGAAATGGGCTGGTATTTATAGGGACAAAAAATTTGTCCGTTACAGTGGAAGATACCACTAAGTACCAGATGGTACCACTAAATTTAGTGGTATCGTGGTACCGTCCCAGACAAAAACACTCCTAATTTTGTCTTTATTGGTGAAAGTTTATTTGGGGAAGTTAGGAGCTGTTTTGGGGGAAAAATAGCTGTTAGGAGTTTTTAAACTTATTTTTCCATTAAAACATTTCTTTAATATTCAAAAATAATTTGTAAAATGTATTTTTGAAAAAATGTTTTGTCACATTAAAAATGTGAAGTTTGAAACACAAATTCACTTCTTTGATCACTTGTCAAGTTGTAAATTTGTTTGTTCTTACCTAGAGTGATGTGTGTAGAAACGGGATTTTTTGATTAAAAACTTGTTTACGTTAATTTTAACGTAACGTGTTTTTACATTTTGTTATCATCAAAACGTAGAGATATCGAATGATAGCAATAACATTTTTAGACATGATTTCATCAACAATCTCCCCCTTTTTGATGATGACAAAACATAAACTCATTTTTGGTGAAATTAATTTTAATAAGTTTTTAATTTGAGTTTATATCCCACTTCTTCCCCTTTTTTTTCGGAGAAAAAAGATTGTCGAAGCGACACTAAGGCTCCCCCTTGATGTATACTCCCCCTCGCTTGGAGGGCACCAAGTAATCGAGCAATGGTTGTTGCTACAAAACAAAGTTAGATGACACAAGAACAATATCTAACATGTAGCAATTTAGACAAATGTCCAATCATATATAAAGGGGCTAAATAGCCAAAGAAAAATAGAACCAACCATACATGAAGAAAAAGCATTCATTCATAAATTAAATAAGGTGCACACTTAAAGTGTGAGGACAAGACAATAAAAATAAAGCTACAATAAGCACAAGATAATCTAGAATGGCTCGAGAGGCCCTAAGATTTGCTCCAAACACAAAAGAGGTCCTAGATGTTTATTCTTGAAAACTAAGCATAAATATGCTTAGTTGGTTGGGCTATTGGTTGGTGGAGGAGGTGGAATGATGGTTTCTTGTGATGGTGTTAGGAGATGATCCACATAGGGGAACATGAAGTGAAGTTCATCCCTAAGAGAGAAGATGAGGTTGCAGTTGTGTAGACAACAAAGGCAATTAACAATATGAAGATCAACTGGGTGAAGTTGGATGGGTTGTCCCATGATGGGAGGTGAAGGAGATGGTGAGTATGCGGGTGATGGAGTTGGCATATCATATTCCAACGGGGTGATGGGTGTGAGAGTGAGTTTCATATCCATAGAGGATAGACGAGTGTTGAAGGATGAGGAGTACGATGAGGTAGTTCTATTAGAGGATGATTTGGATGGAGCATAAGGTGGTGTTGGAGAGGAAGGAGTGCTTTGAGAAGGTGGTGTGGTTGCTTCATCATCATCATCATCATCATTATCAAGATTTAGGTCAATGAACATGGTGTCTTGTGGTTGTGGTGGTTTTAGTGTAATTTTGGTGGATGGTCTAACGGTTATCCTAGCTTTTTTAGAGATGTGGGTTGAGGATGATTGAGTGGAAGATATGGTGAAGGAGGTGATTTGGTTGAAGATGGAGTGCTAGAGTCACTTGAAATGGTGAGGCCTAGTATAGGCAAGAATGATGTGATTTGAATTAAAGTGAGTGGAGGTATTCTATGTTAGCCTAGGGGAATCTTAAGGTTATGAAAGTTTGCAAAACATTGCTTTTTTTTTTTGAGGTTAGGGATGCAGGAATCTAGAGCAAATAGGAAACATTCGTGAAACTAGGTGACGGTACCACTAAATGTCACACGGTACCGTTAAATTTAACGGTACCGTAGCATATTTAACGGTACCGTGACCCGCTGGTCACAAATTTTTCTATTTGCATGGTTTTGTGCAACTAAAAAGGGTGTTCTAGGGGGACAATTTGCAGCAAATAATAGTGTCTCAAACCAATAAAGATTAATTTGCCTTATATGACCCATATAGACCTACTTCTAGCAATAAGGGTGAGCATGAAAGTATCAAGATTAATCATAAGCATGCAATCTAAAAAGACAAAATAAGCTATCATCCAAGAGTAGCATAAATAAAAATTCATGCAAGGTGACAAGATAAAATTTAAACATGCAAGTTAAGAAAGTTAATCATAAAATGACTAAGTTTCAATCCTAACTAAATAATCCATTAATAGGATGCTAATCTCTAGCAATTGACTTGAGCTTGTTCCCGTAGCTTTACTCATCGTCACTACTTGATGTATCATCAAAGGGTTTATTTTCGAGTGTAAGAGGATGATATATGAGACTCGGAAAGGGGTTCCATTACTTTATTTACAAGTGTGTACTCAGGACTTTGGAGATATGGGTGAGTGTTCATGTAGTAGTAGTAAAGACAGGTTAGAAACATTCCATAGGGAATTAATTTGTTTCTTTTGTCTTTGACATGTATGATTCGTTTGGCGAAGAAGTAGGCGAGATTATACGGTTGTCGGAGTGACAAATAGTAGAGCATTTGTGCACAACATGCGGGTAGGTATTCTCGATGTCCTACTAGACTAATTACGGCACAATCATATTTTCCCAATCTCCCAATCATGCATCTACTCATGCATTTTAGGATTACGAAACTTCCTCCAAGACATTGTAACTGACTACAATGGTCTTTCCTACTTCCCAGACATTGTGAGATACAATGGTCTCATTCATTTTTCAAGACACTGTAAATCCTACAGTGGTCTCATTTATTTCTCAAGACATTGTGAGTTACATAATGGTCTCTCCATCTTTTCTCAAGACATTGTGGGTTACACAATGATCTCTCCATCATTTCTCAAGACATTGTGAGTTACACAATGATCTCTCTATCATTTCTCAAGACATTGTGAGTTACACAATGATCTCTCCATCATTTCTCAAGACATTGTGGGTTACACAATGACCTCTCCATCTTTTCTCAAGACATTGTGAGTTACACAATGGTTTAATTTACTTTACAGACATTGTAAGTTATACAATAGTCTCTAAAAATTATCTTATAAACAATATATGATATTGTTTTACATGAAACCCGTCACAATCTATCAATTTCCCTAATGGAAATACAAGAAATAGGATTTCTAAAGGACAAATTGACTCATCATCTATAAATGATGAAGTTCAGCAACGTTCCTTACATTCATCAAAGTTCTATTCTGAAACCTTCAATGTTAAAAGGTCGTAATTCTAGCCAAGTGTGGACTATTTTAGAATTACTTAAGATTTCATTTCCACACGTATCTACCCATACTATCTTCTATGCAATGGAATGTGAAAACATAGGTTACAAGTCTTTTATGGCCAGGACTTGCAACTGGATGGTTTGATATCGCCTTTGCTTAGTGGACAATTTCTCAAAAGCTATGGACATATCATGAGTATACCTAATTTAGGTATTTGGAAAATTTATCGAACCTCGGCTAAATATAGTCTAGTCACCTATATTTAACCTAGGGATAGTGGAACATAGTCTGACTAACTATGTTCGACTTAAATTTTTCAAACACTGAGAATAGTTATACAAGTGTTATATTCAGGTTGATTTCCTACTTAAACTCGATAAACCACCAGATTTCATTAAAGAGATCTAGAGACACGATAGTGTCCTACCACTCAGCAAAATCTTAACATCTCATTTATACTACCTAATTTCATTCTTGAAATTTTCATACATGAGATAATCCGAACTACTATCTTGGGATAGTGATCAAATCTTCTCGTCATTCCTTAGAAGTACTAGCCTGTTTAGGTTTCAAGGATATCATTTCGCCATATTCCTTTAAAATTCACTTCTGATTTTAAAACAAACTTGACATCTCTACCTAAGAATAATGGTAAGCGTACATACACTCTTCTAATCGTCAACATGTCACAAGATTATCCGAACCCCATTGAAATTCAAGACGTAAAACTTCAACTGCACTAATGCGTTTCTTTCAAACGCTAGTGAGCGAGAAACACTATAGCCTTCATCCCGAAACAACCTAAGACATGATCAACTTTGGAAATGGTTTGGATAACCACTTGACACTAGCAAGACTTTTCTACAACAATTATCACATCATTATAAAATATTTTACATCAACAACATCTTACACCTTTGATTAACAACGGTTACCCTAACAAGAACAAAACTATTCCATTTTGAGGCACTATATAGACGAAAGTGTTAGTTAACCATTTGCTGGACTAAGGTTTTTAGGGATCACCCACGAAACAATTAAGGAAACCATACAAATACAAATTAGGCTCCATGCCGCACACTATCACCAAAAACTCTATGTTAGAAGTTAAGGTTTTATTGATAGCCTTGATACAATAAGATGTGATTCCTTTTGAGAATCGAGAAAATCAAACTTGAGGTGTATAGGACTCAATAAGATTTTAACAAAACCCTTTAGATTATCAACTTAAGCCACATGGTATATAACACATTCTATGACCAGAAACTTGAGAACGCAAAGATTAGAATTGGTAGCATACATCCACATTTCCTAGACAATTCAACTGGTAACACTCCACAGATTCGGAATGAATTCCATTAAGGGTGAGGCAGAACCACCCGCATTTTAGGTTACTTTTCATTTTCGAGAATTTACTATTCACTTTTACTATTCACATTTACTATTCACTTTCAATATTTATCCGTAAAATTTTTATTTCACATTCTCGTAAGATAAATTATTTTAGTAATGACACGAGAGTTTGACAATCGTTAGATCATTTTCGCATAAGTTATTAAGAAAACATCGCTTTAAAGTTTCGTTTTGACGGTCCACCGTTTAAACATCACGCCGCATAATCTAAAATCAACTCGGATAATTTTCCTCACATTAGATTAATTTTAGATCGCTCATGATTAATTTGAGAATTTTTAAGATTTATTTTATGTTATCAAATAAGCCCAAATAAGAAGACAAAACTAAACTTACGTTTTAAACAATTCTACTTACATACTGAGACTTAACGATTCTGCCTTGTGTTTCTAATATATTTTGACAGCTTTACATTTTTGGAAAAGTCAAACATATTTACCTCATCCTTTTACCATAAAGGAATTAACCTTGTACGTTCTACATTTTTGCTTAAATCGCGTAACTTTTAAATTTCACAAATAACTGTTAAGGTATCCCGCGTATGACAAAAACCACATTTTGAAATCTCATATCACTTTTAGACTAATTTTATTCTACTCTAAATAAATTCACGGTCGTTTCCACGAAATTTCGTTCTTTTCGATAAACTGCGAATTACGCGTTTTGACCCGTATTTCGACTTTTAGCGGCGTTTTGCACCCAATGAGACTTATCACTCATTTTATATTTTTATATGGAGTATAATGATGAGTCTCATCATTCCTGTAAGTTTCGTATTCGATACCCAGTTTTACGTTTTATGGCTTAACGACTTACGGTTGGCATTTAACGGAACCAAATCTTACTCTAAACTCAAGATAAGATCAAGACTTATCATCTAAGCCTTGTCACCAATTGTGACAGCCTCTAGGGGGGGAGTCATCATTTTGGTGGCATCATCCTTACCATGGTTCATTTAGATCATTACAAGTGTCCTAACGTAACCATGGTTAATAATTAACCCAATATATGGTTAACCAAACTTACCCTCCTATAAATTGCAAGTAAAATGCATCCTAAGAACCCTCATATTCTGTTCTTGCTCGTTCATATCACAAATCATACACATCTTCCATCATTTGATCTATAAACTCCAAGTTTATGCAAGGAAGTTCCAAAGATCAAGCTACTACATCAAATCTCTAGCAAGTTTAAGTGATCTTCTTGAGTTTAAATCCACTCAAGTCACTTAGTACTTCATCACCAACTCTTAAAGTTTGCAAGGGTGCCAAGGTGTGAAAAGCTAGCTCAATCCAAAGTCTTAAGCGATCAATCAAAGTCCGATCCTTACTAGTTACTCCTTTCTTATTGAAAGCCAAAAGTTGTAAGCAACTTATCACCACCATCATCTCATCTTTATTATTCATAATATTAACTATTTCATGCCATATATATAGTTACTATGTTGGATCATGATGTACAAAAATCTTTAAAACAAGTTATAAGAACCTATATGTTAAACTTGGGTAGTATGTGTATAAATGATAAACTTTTGTACAAAGTTTCCACAAAATCGACCACATATAGATCTGATACTTTTCATATTCTTGTAGATAATATTAAAACAATACGTAGCAATTTGAATCACCCAAAACGGACAAACGAGTCATAAGATATAGGCAAAAGAAGTTAGCGAAACTAAACGCCAAAGCGCCAAGTGTCATTTAGGGTCTGGTCGTGTAAAAAGTGGTACTTCTGGTCCGAATCATCAAAAAGTTAAAACACGAAAGTTGTCCAGAACGACGTTTTCCTTCAATAGCAAAGAAGCTCGTACCTTGAAAACGCATACACATGCCATTATCTTTCAAAAACAGAAACTGCCCTTTTATATGGTATCACAACTATACTTTTGTCACAACAAAAAGCAAACCAAGAGGCCTAACGGCCATAAGCCAAGACCACGGCTACGGCTAAGGTCAAGGCTGAGTCTCAAGACCATGGTAGTCAAGACCAAAGTCACAGCAAGGCCATGGCTAAAGCCTCAAGGCTTATTTTCCCAAGACCGTTAACTAAGGTGATCATATATATGAAACGACGAGAACTTGTAAAAACAAGATAAACTTATTTATATAACAATCTTCGCTCAAAACATATATTGAATCTACTAAGTGCTACAATAGTAGGGATCTTTATGTGAGGGGTTTCATTTGAGTAAAACGTATCGACGAGTTGTTGGATTTACGATTTAAAGTGTCCTAGCTCCTCGAACGTTTAATGCATGACCTTTGAATTATGATGGCCCGAACGGTAGTACAATATCTATAAACTAAATATGTTTTCACATATTAAAGATCTTTCTATAAACATCAAATGATAATTGACTACATCATGATCAACATAGAAATATATATATAATGGTTTATGTTTTCCTAAACATTGTTCCAAACTTAAGTCGCAACATTTCATTTTTAGGTTGCACGTAGAAGTCTTCTGACTTATCCATCACATCCATTAGTACTTAACATCATCAACTCTTCGTGAGTTCATAGCCCCACTTTCTATTACTTAATTGTTTTACAAACCCTTAGGGGAGATACATGCTTTATTTTAAATCGAACACATTCCTTTCAAATATTAGTTGAATATATTAGTTGCACTAAGTACACTATTGCCAAAGTCCCTATTATCATGAACCATTAATCACTTGCGAGTGAACGCGAATAATGTGGATAGATCTATCGGGAATGACAAATCCCGTTTGTTTGACCAGTCCGCAAACAAACGCACTCTATTTGAAGATCCATAGGTTTAATGGCAAATTACCTATTAGGGCATCGATTACTATTATATGACAATTGTTAACATTTCGGTATCATGAGCTTAGTGCAATAATATCTGCTTTTGCTTTCAAACTATTGGTGTGAGTCTATAGCTCACACTACCAACATAATGTGTTCAACCATCAAACAAACTCTATGAATTTCACTCAACCTTTGTGTTGTGAGTTTTAAGCATGTATTTCGGGTCCATAATGTCGAAGTCTTGCACGGAAGAGCAAGGACTAGATCATGAAGGCTATAAATATTTTATCATTCACAAGACATCAAAAGACTTTATATTGATGCATTTTGTAAACAATGGAGCCAACTGGGACCTATTTTGTAAACTCTGATATATTTAAATAATTTGAATGATAAATCCTTTTTAAAACGACTCCATTAGAGTTCGTTTTCTATTGTTATAACTGTTGTGCCATGAAGTAACACCCAGTTTGAATTTCGCCGCGTATCAAGAAATTGGGGGTGTTACACATCGAATGTCACGTCTAGTGATTCTTCGACTTTCATTGTTTCCTTATTTAGGACAACATAGGCTTTACTATTTTGTGAGTATCCTGGGAAAACGCCTTCGTAAGACTTTGGGTCAAACATGGTGAGGTAGTCTTTTGTGTTTAAAATGAAACATTTTCTTCCAAACACTCTAAAGTAATCTAGAGTAGGTTTTCTACCTTTAGATTGACGAGGTCCCCGATAATCTATGCTAAGTCATTACATGCAAGATTCGTAACAATGTGTGCCCGAGCGCTAGCATCTTAGACACACATCCCTAAATTCTGAAGTTCTGCCCTTCGGAAGGTGATCCTTTGGTTAATTCATACGAGAGGGATTGATAGTCCTTTGGTCAATTATTTTCAACCCTCACAACCTACTTCTCTAAGGTCCTTTGGTCAATTCTCCTAAACAAGCAAGTACAACCGGGCTTAAAAACTACTAAAGCAAGGGTGGCTACCAACGAACTATGCATGCATACACTAGAAGCAATAATTGAAGTGCGAAAACATAAACAAAACACTTAAAGAATCATAACTAGGCTAGCACCAAAGGTGTTTAAACGATCATATTTAAATGAACACTTAATTCAATGTTTAACATGGTAAATGAAGACATGAATCGAAATGTAAATGAAATAGGATTTACTAAATCTTATCGATGATATGTTGTAAATTCTCCCTTGGAAATGGCTCAGTATGCTGTGTCAGATCGGCCTTGTGGAACCCATTCACATTCTCTGACTTTTAATGTTGTGTGAATGACCTCAAATGCAGAATTTAGGGCTTGTATTTATAGGCCCGATCCCGTTATGGCGTAACCTTATAATGTGGTTACGCCGTAACTCATATATCCTCCTTTATCCGTTCTCGTAGTGATGGTTACGACGTAACCTTATGGATGGTTACGCCATAATCCCTTCAGCTCCATCGTAAACTCAACAAGTGGTTACGCAGTAATCTTCAAAGATCCCATCAAGACATTCGTAACACTGGTTATGCCATAACTAATGTTGGGGGTTACGGTGTAACTAACGGAGGCGCGAAATTCATCATGACCTAGATGGTTATAGCGTAAGTTGAGTTGATAATTACGCCGTAACTGGTGTTGACTTGGTCTTCATATTTAAATTCATAGCTACAACGTAAATGAGAGTGTTAGTTATGTCGTAGCTTCTTCCATGTGAGCATACTAAGGTATAAATCATTAAAGTGCATCTCCAAAACCGCGTCTCTTTAGCTCCTATGCTCATATATAACCTAGAAACAAAATATAAAGAAATAAGAGCATATATCCATATAAACAATATAAAACATGAGCATAATCGACGGAAATTGACACTTAAAATCAGGATTATTTGATGTTATCACATTTGTTGTATAGTTCTTAGCTAATGTGAGTGCACTATGAATTTAAATAAAATGGTAGAGATATTTAAGTTCAGGAGTTCTTCTATCTATCCTGCATTTGGAAGTCTAATGCGGACTTCTCTTTAAGGAGCAGGGATTGCTAAACAAACTCGCTTTTATGTCTTTTTGACTCAGCATACACAGTTATACACACATTTATGTTATATGGGAAGGAAAATGTAGTCATACATCTACACTTTTTCCGTAACAAAATTGTAATCGTGGATATGGGTTGTTAATAACTCGCATATCTATTGACATCAATAGTACATGTGCATCAACTAAACAAGTAAAAAAATCATTTTATGTAGTGAAACGTGCTTCTAAAAATCTAGAATTACTACAAGTGTTTGTGTTATCCCAACCAACTTAAATGTATAGGTTTTGACCCGTTTCCGGACTTAGTCAACCACCAGCCATTTTTTTGCATAGGAACAGGTCTATGTTGACTGAGCTAAATATTTAAGGGATTAGAGTTGTAACTTAAAAAGATGTTACGAAGTAATCATGAGTTTAGGGGTTTAGAAAAAAATATCCCACATTAATGAAAAGCTTATGAATCTTTATGAAAGTAAATTATAACGTGGTGAGTGGTGACCCAATCTATTATTAGCTGATTAGCTGAACTTTATGCAACATTGTGCATTTTTTTTCTTCAGGTAAAATCAAGGCAAGGTTCAAAGTTTCAGCATTTTAAGACTCTTTGGAGATCCCCGGATAGAGGATGTTAACAAACATATGACGCTTGAAGGTGTAACAGCAGGTACGTGTTATTTTATAGTATTTTGTGTCTCACATAATAATTGTTTCTTAATACAAAGGGACGAGAGCCAAATAACATAAATGAGAAGCAATGCAGATTAGCCCCAATTGTGGTGTCACATCATGATTCGTATAGGAGGAAGAGAGGATGAGAAGCCAAAAAATAAAGGTTTGGAGGTTTTTTTGTTGTGACAAAGATAGCGAATGCATTAACTACACAACAAACATTGTATACAAAAAAGTTTTATTTCGCATATGAATAACTATCATGTAATTAATTTGTTGTGATACTTATGATTGTTCTTTTTACATATAATACATGAGCAATATACTATGGTTTTTTAATTATTTTTTTAACATATTTGGCGTTATTCATTATTTATTTTACATGAAAATAATTTTGTAAAACGATTTTATGAAACAAGCCCGCCCATTAGGCGGTCATGAAGCTAGTGTGTGTGTGAGTGTATATATATATATATATATATATATATATATATATATATATATATATATATATATATATATATATATATATATATATATATAGTAGGGATCCAGAAGAAGTAAATTAAAATAAGTGGTGAAGTGACCAAAACCACGTATTCAAGACGCAACGACTTGCATTAGATGAATTTCTATTCATAGATGCAACATCTTGAGTTTCAAAGTTAATTTGATGTATAGATGGTGCAAATTGATATTCATGATTTTGCACGTGTAGAGGAACAAAAACAAGAGAAATCATGAAATGCATCTAATATCGTATATGCATTGATTAAAAGCTAGAAAACACACTATGGTGCGTTATAATGCATCTAAGATTATAGGATGCATCTAATTTAGGTCGGTGCATCTCGGATTTGCGGTTATAGTTCTTCTTATTACTTATTTTAAGTAATCTTCTTATTTGATCTAACTCTATATATATATATATATATATATATATATATATATATATATATATATATATATATATATATATATAAAATAAAAAGTGGTAAGAATAAAATAAAGTATATATATATATATATATATATATATATATATATATATATATATATATATATATATATATATATATATATAGGATCAAATAAGAAGTATATATATAGGATCAAATAAGAAGTAATATTAAAATAAAAAGTGGTAAGAAGTAACAATACCCGCATATCCGAGATGCACGACCTAAATTAGATGCATCCCTATTATCTTAGATGCATCATAATGTGTTTTCAAGCTTTTAATTAAAGAAACAATTCTTTTAAAAAAAGACACTAATAATAAATTACTCAACTATTTTTCTACGCTTCAAATAGCGTGAATAAGTTTTGAGTAATTTAGTATTTTTCTTGTACTTATTTTCTCAAGAATATCATCCCTCCATTACTATTTGGATAAACACTAAGAATATTTTACATACTATACCAGATAACTCAATATGCTTCATTTACTTTAGAAAAATCATTATACACCATCTTTAAGGATAATATGGTCATTTCCTCCATCTTCACCTTTCACATCTCATAATTCCGGTCAAGCACCACTAATTCAGGTTAAAAACTCATTTTCCGACTAAAAACAAAAAATTTCTTGCTTCTTTTCTCTTCTTCATCTTCAGACATCCACCTCCACCATATTTCAATAACTTCCACCCTCTAAAACCACTTAAAACATTCACCTTTTTTTATGGATTTTTCATTATTAATTTGCTTTTGATGGGTTCTTGTGGTGGGGGTGTTATTAACTTGATTTTGATTTTTTTTCCTAAGGCTTTACCATCAGAAAATTTCATGGGTTTCATGTGGTGGTGAAGTTTATAGACATTAGTGGTGGTGTTGGCAGCAAAAGATGGTGGTGATGGTTGTTGAAGACAAAAAGGGTATGCAAGTCTTTCAATGTGAAAGAGAGTAAATTAGTTATGTATAATAGGCCGCTGACCTTAAACAATCTTAAGTTGAATGAAAATAAAAATAATCGTAGAAGCATAATGAGTTACTTGAGATAGTACATAGAGTATCTTCGATTATTGTCAAGCAAAATGTGCAATTGAGAAAATTAATCCCAAAAAATGTACCATTGAAAGACATTTACTTGAAAAACAAAATTAGTTATATAGGTACCCACCGCTGCAACGTAGTTATAATACCCGTGCCCTTTCTTTTTAATACACAATACACAAGTTCATTAACTATCATGTCTATTGGACGGGTATCAAATCTAGTTATCTATATGCAAAAAGGTTATGTGTAAAATTAATCAATGGTTTATTATTTTTTCTTCTAGCCGGTAAAGTAATCATATACTACGTATGAGTTAGGAGTATTTTATAGGGGGAAAATTGCACCAGTTTTCCCTTATGATTTGATACACTTTTTTGAAGCATGTATTTTGTTTTGAGGTTTTGACAGTATTCTTTTATCTAAAATAATTAAGAACTTTGATAATTTTTCGGTTTACGTATAAACGTGACAGGAAACAGCAAAAAAACACGCTCGCTTGTCACTATACATCACCAATAGAGCATTAGTCAAATGGTTGGAGCACTTGAGCAGTCAATTGGCCCAAGTTCAAGTCCCATCTTTGGCATTTGCTTCATATAAGTATCCACCTCCGCAAAACCTATGGGCACACTAGAGAGAAGTTGTTGAATAAGAGCTCAGGGGTCCGAGTCTTGGCTCGTGCTCACTCCAGTTGGTGCCCCAACAGGCCAGGAGAGTTGCCAGAGCTATTCTTTGTGGGGTGGACAATGGGTGGTGCCAAAAGGCACCCGGGGTCAGGGTGTTCCCGCCAATCTACACTTTTTTTTAGATTTGTCACTATACATCGACCCCACTATAAACGGGTATTCAACTACTTTATTCAAATATGTATAATACGTATAGATACACGTGAAGGCTTAAAATGCTTGATAAAAGATCGAGTTTGTCTCATTATATGTTTCAAGCTGGTTTATTATGCTCGAATTCAAGCTTGAACTCGATAAAACCTCGACTCGATCGAGTTAAAATCATGCTCAAGCTCGAGTTACTCGATCAAACCTCTCGTTTGAAAGCCTGGTGGACAACCTAATATAAATTGTAAAACTTTTTTTAATGTAGAATTGGACTTCAGAGCCCATCAACAGAACTTATTTTAATAAGAATTTGAAATTTTCTGTTAACAACAATATATACACTTTTAGCTCTAAAGAAGCTCTTCATTGCTATAGCAAAAAGTAAACCAAATAAAATGAGCTTTGAAATTGGGCTAATTACCATACATATAACCTGAGTATAAATTTTTGGAGGCCCCCTCAAGTATTTTGGAACTGCATAGGCCCAAATCCGGCTCTAAGGTAAAACCTTTCTTTCCAAAAGGTTGGCATAGCCACTTCAGGGTTGTTTGCACGTAGCGTGAATTGAACTTGATACCTCACACATCTTAAAGTGATAGTTACAAGTCTTTTTGGCACTAGCCCATTATTGTTTTTTGCTTGGACATTATTAGGGGAAATGTGGATAGGTTATACAAAAGCTTTGTTATGCTCTTAATCTTTTTCATCTCATGCATGGGCCTTGTTTGTAGTCTTGCTTGGTGACTAGTGAGTTTATTCATGATTACGGGTCGGTTAATGAATATCATTGTTTTTTATTCCTTTTCCTTTTGCTTTGGTGTCGCTTTCAGTATTTAGAGTATGATAGGCTCAAAGAACACAAATCAAGACGATATAAGCACAATACCAAAGATTATGAACCTAATAAAAGGCATAAAGCTATTGAGAGCATTCCAACACTGATTTGTTGAAGAGCTCACTGATGCATAGAGAGCAAATAAAGAAGTGGAGCAACAAGGCATTATGATCTGAAGTTGCTGACAAAAAGCGAGAAAAATGTAAAGTTCTTAATCAAATACAGGTCTCCTTTACCCTTTTTTTAATAGTTTGTATCTTCAAAACTATATCAGGCAATTAGTATTTAGAAGAGCGGAATTACCCGGATGCCCTAACCATACACAAAATCTTTGTGAAAATAACCCCAAACATGCAAGGTTAATGATTTGTAGGTGATTCTTAACGTATACGGCAATGGATCAACTTGCTACATAAAACTAGGTACGCTGCTAGAAGGTCTAAAGGATGCAGCGAATTGCTCAAGTGCATTGAATTGAATTTGATCCTACAGTTACAAAGGGGTACACCGTACATCCAAAAAGGTGTGATACAGTTCTTAATGAAAGAATACAATAAAACTCTAGAGACGTACGAGAAGGACTCAAATACGACACACAAATCAAGAGTTGTTAGATTGAATCAAGAAGTACACTTGAACATTTTTTCTTAACTCTTCGGAAATCTAATAACTGGTGTGAATAAAACTCTACCATTGATCAGCTGTGTTCAGCCATTTCATGGATCTGTTTATGTTGAAACTGTTGTCCCAGCGGGGTTTTAATATTCGAATGAATTAAGTAACACGAAACAAGTATAACGAAAGTAAAACAACAATATGATTCAAACGGCTTTTATTGAATCAAACGTAATAGTTTTTGTACAATTCTGATGGTTGATTTCTACAGAAACTATCAAGCCCTATTTATACTATCTGAAGCGACATGTTCTTCTGTCTTGCGTCTCCTGCTTTTTCATGAAGCGTTGTAACGTTTGGGTTTATGCCGTTTCTCCCATATAACCGTTTATAGCAGTTAATAGGTTTGTGTTAAACCTACTTGGTCCTTGTATCTTCTAAAGTATACTTGTAGCCCCTCTTTCTTTCACTTAAACTATAATGAACGCCTAACTTCGAGCCATGACTCAAGATTAGTCCAACAATCACCTCCTAATCTTGATCATGCTTTAGTAGCTCCTTCATACTTCATGATTCGTCTTTCGTAGAAAGTCCTTGTCTTTATACTTTGGCTTTTTGCTCATTCTCTGCTTGACCTCTTTGTCTTGATTCTTCACATCTCTTGTATTCTTAGATTATTTCAGGCTATCTCTCTTTCGTTGATTTCCACTGCTTTGCTGGTCATTCTCTAACCGCACTTATTCCATCACTGGCCTCTATGCCTTTTACATAACCTCTTCTTAGCCCTGCAGTAACTTCCATCCCTTCAAATCCTGGTGGGATCCTAGTCTTCATAGCTTCCTTGCTATCTTCTTCCACTGCATTGGCTTTCACTAGCATCGCTTGCTTAGGTTCATGTACTAAACTTGGAATCTCCTTTGCAGTCTCACAATAACTATCCAGCACCTGATAAAGTTCTCTAGTCTTTATGTCAATTTTACATGGAAATCTTAAACTATTGACAGCCTCTCGAATCTCCTTTAGACATTCTACACTTGTCATCTCATTCTTCATCTTGTTTTCAAATGAACTTTCTTGTTCATGCATCTTCTTCTCGAACTCTAGCTCTCTCATTCTGAACTCCTCCTTGAGTTCTTGTTTCTTTTCTTCAAAGTCATGAAGCATTTCATGCTTCCATAAATCCAGTTTACTTTTTAAGCCAGTCTCAATTTCTGACCTTAAGTCTTCTAATCTTTCTTTGGGATTTCATTCTTCTCAATGATAATTCCCTTCCACCTTGGTTCTTCTTCTGAAGATGCCTGTTCTAATTCATCCTTATCAGTCATAGTTGCCATCAACAATGTAGGTTCGTTGTCTTCTTCTACAATGTTTGTTTCTTCTTCTTTATGCTTCTCTGGACAATTTCTAGCAATGTGTCTAAACTCATGGCAATTATAACATTCTACACCTCGTTTTCCTTTCTTGAAACGGTTTTGATCTCTAGAGTTTTTCTTTCTCCAATCACGATCATCTCCATCCTTGTTTCTAACATTTGTTGCCTTTTCGTGACACCAATTATCTTGAGACGAATTAGCTCTTCCTTGTTCATTGTTCTTAAAACCTTTCCCATGACTCGACATGTTGTCATGTTTTGTGAACAATAACTTATCCTGATTGTCACTAGGGCTTCTGTTAAAGAGGTTTACTCTTTCCTCAAAGGCTTTTAGCCTTCCAATTGTCTCATCTAGGGTTGTGTTTTCTAGATCAGAAATTGTTCTATGGCTGCTACAATCATATAAATCTCTTGATGCAGAACTTAGAAGTTTTCGTACTAGAGTTGCCCGATCAAATGTTGATCCTAAGCCACTAGCCCTTGTAATAATACTATTGAGCTTTGAGAAAGCATCAATCATCATCTTCTTTCATCCTCAACATCTCAAATTCCGTTTTGAGAGTTTGTAGTCGTGCCTTTGCACTCTATCTACACCTATGTGCCTAGTTTGTAGTGCTTCCCAAATTTCTTTTGCACTTTTACAACTAGCCACTTGTAAAATCATATCCTCCGGTAATTCACGGTAAAGATATGCAGTTGTAGCCATATCTTTCTTTATATCGATTCTTCATTACCCTTAGGTTCTATTATTTCCCAAAGCCGTTTGCCCTTAGTATGGTTTTTATCACAGAGCCCATCTTGTGTAGTTTGTAGGTTTCAAAATAGGACATTGAAATTGGGTAAATGATGTAACCTCCTTTGTAATTCTGATTTCCTTGATTTTATCTCCTGACATTATGCCTAAAAACTATTCCTAATTCTAATAGGAATCTAGGAAATCTTATAAATTCTACTAGGAATCAAAAGCAAAATTTCTAATCTTATCTATGTATAATAAGACTAAAAATTATAAAAATTCAAATTTAGGTTTAGAATATAAAACCCGAATTTTGCGATTCCTCCACGATATGATTTTCTATCCTTGTTGTTTTTCGGAACCCGCAAGAACACCGAAATGTGTCATTTTCCTTCCTCGTACAATCAACCAAACGCATCCTTGGTGTCTTCTTCCTTTTCTATTTCGTTCGAACCCGAAAGTAAAGAAAAAACTTTCCTTTGTTTTTCTTTTCCGAAGCAGTAACCACAATTGTTCCTCTTCCTCCTCTTTCCTTTCGAACCACTAAAAAAAACACCAAACCAGTGTTTTGTTTCTTTCTGCCCTTCTTTGAAACAACCCAAAACAAAAACACCGAACAACTTCCAATTTGTTGTCCTTTTTTTTTTTCGAAATCCGTAAACAAAAAATGTCAATCCTTTTGTTTTTTTTTCGAAACCAATAAACACTGAAAGTGTTCTTCTTGCTTTTCTTTTCGAACCAGCAAGCACCAACAAAGGGTTCTACCCTTTCTCTCCTCGAACCAGTAAACACCAACAAAGGGTTCTACCCCCATTTTTTTTCTCACAAAACAAAACACGCCCTTGGTGTTCTTCTTCTTCCTTGTACAACCACTTAAACGCTCCCTTGATGTTTCTTCCTTTTTGCTCCTTTTTTTTGGAACCAGAAATCAACAAAAAAAAAAAAAAAACTATCCCTTTGTTTTTTTCTTCCTGAGACTGAAACAGTAAAACACAAAAAAATGTATTCCCTTTTCTCCTTTCTTTTTCGAAACTGCAAAACAAACACCAACGCAGTTTTCTTTCTTCCGGCACTTGTTCCAACGAACCAGCACACTCAACAAACCACCAACACTTTTTTCGCCCTTAATCCCTTCGCCAAGGAACGATTGTTCCTTCTTCGTTTTCTGCCTGAACCAAACAGCAAGATGCTGTGATTTTTGATTCAGCGTTTCCAGAAAAACTCAACCTCAACTTCTTCGATCTTGTATTACAAAAACAAACCAAGCTCTGATGCCAATTTGTTGTCCCAGCGGGGTTTTAATATTCGAATGAATTAAGTAACACGAAACAAGTATAACGAAAGTAAAACAAAAATATGATTCAAACGGCTTTTATTGAATCAAACGTAATAGTTTTTGTACAATTCTGATGGTTGATTTCTACAGAAACTATCAAGCCCTATTTATACTATCTGAAGCGACATGTTCTTCTGTCTTGCGTCTCCTGCTTTTTCATGAAGCGTTGTAACGTTTGGGTTTGTGCCGTTTCTCCCATATAACCGTTTACAGCAGTTAATAGGTTTGTGTTAAACCTATTTGGTCCTTGTATCTTCTAAAGTATACACGTAACCCCTCGTTCTTTCACTTCAACTATAATGAACGCCTAAGCCATGACTCAAGATTAGTCCAACATAAACTTAATTGAACCGAACATGTTTCCGTTAACATGATTGATGAATATTACGAGTACGCTTTACAGGAACAAGTACTTGATCCATCTTGAATGATTAAATTATTATTTGTCTTAAGAAATGATTTTTGTCCTGATTCATCTAATAGAAAGAAACCTTATAGAAGTGAGAACCTGATCAAATATAGTCAATAGCAGTCAAATACTTGGATTCCTCACAATTTGCACACATTTGCATCCAAGTTCTTCAATTTGTATTTATGTATACTTGTCGGAAAAACATTCATTTTGACTTGGAGACATGTAGCCAAGATCACAAGATTAAAATACTCTAATGTTGTTAGAGTTCAAAATTTTAATAACTTTGTTCATAATAAGAATAATAGATTAATGTTTGAAACAAAGAATGGAGATTCCAATAATTTCTATCATAGTAAAGCTCTAAAAGAGAAAAGAACGATGAATTTTAATTTTTATGTTTTCTAATTTTGCTGTAAATCAACTTATTTAATTGAAAATGACCAAAAGCAAGTAATCAAAAGGGAAGGTAAATTCCGAATGATATTTACATGTTACAACTGGTTGACAACTTAGGACAAAAATGAAAAAAACAAGATATGGCAAGTTTTAGCTAAAACTCAAGAGTTACAACCATCTCCTCCACGAACTACCATAACTACCACAACCACCAGTAGCGCAAATTCTATTTTGTACACTCTCAAATTCAGATATCCGGCACGGTACATGTATGCTACCACGATGATCAAACCCGTAAACTTTCTCAGCTTGTCTCAACAAATCACCAAATAATGGATGATTAAAATAAATAACCGGCACCAAAACTCTACGTGCATCATCCTCTTTTTCACCAAAATAAACCGCCAAATGCCCTCTAGGAACTGGTTTGTCATCACATGAGTTATCTTGCCCAAGCCTAACATAATTCGAGCCTGATCTCAGAAAACAAAGCTTTTTCATACTTCTTTTCAAACTCTGTCCAAACTTGCAAAACCTTGTTATAGCTTTTATTTTACCATAACCAGGACGCGTCAGTTTTTCATGAACAGCGCATTTTATCACTTTAACGAGTTTAAGTCGAATCCTGAAACCACAAACTTGTTTCTTAGCCATGACAACTGATATATTTGAAATGGGAAGTGATTAAAATTTGTGATAGCTAGACACACAAAATAAATAAATTATGGATATAGAGTACTAGAGTTGTATTCTTCAAGATTTTTATGTAAGGTGTAAATGTTGATGAGCTTATATAAGATTAAAAGGGGCTAATGGGATTTTGTTTTTTGAAAAGTGTTGCGTTTAGAATTTGAAAATGAGGTCAAAAGGTATGAGATTGAGTCACAAAGATGTGAATACAGGTCAGTGTTGATGTGGTATTTATATAAAGGTGTAGGTAGTGGAGTGAAAGAACAAGATTCTTAAATTTGTGTGTTTTTTAATGATCAATTTTGGTGTATAAAGTATTGTGATTGTTGGGACGTAAGAGGAAGAAGGTACTTGTCGGCACACGGTCAGGTGTCATGTGGCATGAATATTTTTAGATAGAAAGTGACGAAATGGATAAAGTGATCATGAAAATTATGATATTTATTTTGTTTTGTTTTCATTTGTATTTGCTAATATGTCAATCATATTTTTATATAGGTAATGTAATCAGTCGAGTTAGATGCATGAATCTTTGCTAAATTTTCAGTAAAAAATAGCTATAAAGTGGATGAGTAGAGGATTGGCTTTCGGTGGGGTTGTAAGGTTCGACTTAGTGTTAGGGTTAATGAACCAAACCTTTTGTTAGGTGAAAGGTGAAAATTATTAACACAACACCATATAACACATGTTTACACAAGAGCAAGCAATAAGAATGTTGGACATGCCAAACACCTAAACTGCTTCTCACAAGTAAAGGAAGTATACTACCATATAGAGGTGGTCATCCAAACCGGTTCCGAAACCAAAATCAAAATAAAATCCGAAACTGAAACCGGTCAAAACCGGTTTTTCCAAGACCCGTTCCGGTTCTTATAAAATCCGACTATTTGGCACCGGTTCCTATTTTTTACCGTTGGAACCGGTTTTTCCAAACCGATTCCAACGGCTAGTATGCAATTTTGAAACAGTGAGTAAAATTCGACCGTTTGGAGCGTTTTCTAGTCGTTTACAAACGGCTATAAGCTCAAAAATCCACCATTTTGACCTCCTAGCATCCTTATAAATACCAAGGTTGATTTTGGGTTAGTCACAACATTCAAATACACTCAAATCTCAAAAAACAAACTTGATCAAGCACACGAAAGAACATTATAAAGCAACAAAAGGCTTTTCGGGATCGGAACAAACTACTATGAGACGAGATGGGAGTATTTTTGTATATGACGAGAGGGCGCTTCGTCAAGATTTAGCACACTTTGTGATTCAAGAGAGTTTGTCGTTCAACCACTTCGACAACCCTCGGTTAATAAGGTTGGTTCAAATGCGCCTTCAACTACGATATAATCATGTAAGTCATCAAACTCTTAAACGTGATTGTATTAAATCTTGGGTAAAGGTTAAAAAGGAATTAATACTTGGTTTTGATGCTTTAAAAACTAGTGTAAACTTAACAACCGATGTTTGGTCGGCGGTCATGGTTTGCCCAGTTTGTACATTTGTGTTACCGCACATTGGGTTGATCCCGTTACTTGGCAAATGATGAAACGTACTTTTGGTTTTGAAAACTTTGAATATCCGTACACGGGTGAGAATTTAAGTATGATGTTGCGATATTTTATAAAAACGTTTAAAGTAGAAAAAAATCAATATCATTTGTTAACGTTTCTAGTAATACAAATGCGGCTAAAACGCTAATACTAAAATACCGACCACCTCTTGATGGCATTTTTTATCATAGTCAATGTGTTGCACACATCATTAACTTGCTTGTGCAAAGCGGACTAGCGACTGAGCAAATATATAATTTAAGAGAAGCTTTTAGAAAAATGTTACAAGATATTTTTCAATCGGGAAGCAAAAGATATGTGGATTATATAAAATTGTGTCATGAATCGAATTCCCTTTTTTTATCCCCAAACTGGGACGTTCCTATAAGATGGAATTCGACTTATAACATGTTTGCTTGTGGTTTACGCCAAAAAGTAATGTTGCAACATTTTCATAATGAAATTTGATCTACGTCTAGGCATCAGGATATGGTACCATTTTCGGTTGAAAATTGGGATATTATTAAAAAAATAATAATAACGAATTACTCAAAGTTTTAAAACCATAACAACTATGTTATCGGTGTTTATTATCCCACGAGTCATTTGGTCCTCAACCAACTTTTTATGATGTGTAGAAAATTAGGATCATACAAATATGATGGTCCACTTTTTGTGAATATGGTTGTATGGCTGAAAGAAAAACTTTGCAAATATTTTAAAGAAATTTCACCGGTAATAACTTGTACCACTGCAATGAACCCATGTTTGAAAATTAGCAGGGTGGAATATCTTATCGATAAGATTGCTAACGATTTGGATGTACTTCAAATAGACCCTTTTTATGTAACAAAAGCACAAGACATGTTTAAATATAATTTCAAACGTTTATTTGATGTTTATTTTTAGAAATATGGTACAACAAATGTGGGAACAAGTTCGGCTTCAACAATTTGGACTTCGGCTTCAATCGTGGATCCGGATTTGGACTTATTTTCAAATTTAAGACAAGAAAGCGGTAAACGGATTAGGAGTGAGAATTTACCGAGAAACGAATATGAGAGATATACGGGAACCGATTGGTTAAACACAATCACACCCGAAGAGTTCAAGAATTTTGATGTTTTGAATTGGTGGAAACAAAGGGAACCTTAGGGGCCGTTTAGTTGGTGAAAATTTTTCTTGTTTTTCTGTTTCCAAATTCCTAGAAAAGGGATTGGTTTTTCTTCTCTAGAAAAGAGTTGAGAATTTTGAAAACCCGTTTAGATGGATTTATATTTTCATTTTTAAAATGTAAAAAAGGACAAAACGTTAAAAAAAGACAAAAACGAAGAAAGCGGACGACAACGTAATGAAACGTATAAAATCGAAAAAGCGGATCAAAACGTATTAAAGCGGACGATATAAAATTGAGAATGAAAAAGTGAGAAGAGTAAAATGAGCTTTTCAAATTTGTAGTTAAAATTTGAAAATGAGAATTTCACATTTTTGGAAAATTGTAGGAAAAAGTGTAACTAAACGCATTTTCATTTTTCCCTTTCATATGAAAATTTCACGGAAAATGGGAAATTTTTCACCAACTAAACGGCCCCTTAATTTCCCATTCTAGCCGCAATGGCCCGGGATTTAATAAGCGTACAAGCTTCTACCGTTGCTTCGAAATCCGCTTTTTCTACTAGTGGAAGGATATTATCGGTAAGAAGAATAAGACTCACACATTTATCTTTGGAGATGTGTATTTGCTTGAAGGATTATTTAGATGGGAATGAACGTATACAACACGTTTCAATACTTAAAGAACCGATGGAATACGAAAAACAATTACAAGAGGCCGAGGTGGAAGAGGGTTATTAATCTTTCAGAAGAAGAAGTAGCTTTCGATGAAGCTACAAGCGCCGCTAGGGACACAACCGAAGTTGAAGATGAAGATGAAGATGAAATCGATGACGATAAATAGTTAAAATGTATTAAATTTGTGATTCAAGTACTTTATGTGTGACGTTTATGAGTTTATTGAATAAAAGTCAAAGTTTATTGTATAGAAAACGTGAACGAAAAAAAACCCATAATCGACAATTTTGCAAGGCTACTGTTAAGATTTTGGTCGACCGGTTTTTTGGAACCGAACCGATTTTTAGTTGGAACCGGTTTTGGAACCGAACCGGAACCGGTTAAACCGGTCCCAGTTTTTTAGACCTCGGATTCGAAAAAAACCGAGTCAGTTTTAACCGAGACCGGTTCATTGACTTTGACCATGGACCGTAACTGATTTTTTACCGAACCGGGTTTTGGCCACCTCTACTACCATACATATGAAAACTGATAAAGGTAGTAATATTCTTCACCAAATTCATCGGAGGAACTTTTGCATACCTAGAACTTCTATTACTCCATGGATAAACCTATGATATCTTGACTATATTTCTAAATAATATAACACCATACCCTTAAACATTAGTTTAGACCACAATACCTCAGCTCACACTAAGAGCCCTAGGTATGGCAACTTATGTTATCAAAAAAAAAAAAAATGTCGTCGTCGGTCAAATCAAATTTATCATTTAAACATTAACACAAAAAACACACCTTTTATCATAACACCACCTCAACAACACCTTTTCGGACCCACTATTATAATATTTCAATTTAACCCTTTAACTAATATTTCTTTTCCATTTATTTAAACAAAAAACTAATATTTCATTAATAAACATAAAAATTAGAATACGAAACAAAAAGTTTATGAAAATAAAAAAAAGTTGAGAAATAGAAAAACAAATACGAAATAAATAAATAAATTGCGAAAGAAAACTTCACATAAACTTGGATTACTAAAAATAAAACTTAGCTAAATAAAACAATACATAAACGTACCAAAATTAAAACCACTAAGCAACCACACTTGTTCAACATAGATTAATCTGTTTCATAATCATATTCCACCACCCCAAATTCTAACCTGAACAACTTATCATGAGTTTGTTCTTGCCTAAAGAACTCTTCCCACTCTTGTTGAAGCCTTGCTTGTTTTGCTTGAACAATTGCTTGTTCTTCCTTTGTTTCTCTTAAAGCCTCTTCATCTCGCATAAACTGATGATGTTGTTTCTTATTAAATCCATGTTTATCAATTGATTCCTCTTCATCTAGCCTAAGTTGATGTAACTGTTGTGATACCGATCCACCCATAATGTTTTTATTATGCATCCAATGGATTTTATGATTGAAATTTTCTTGTATATAGGGAAGTGTAACGTCTCCTTAATCTCGTAATCTTTTCTTGCTTCATCATGCAAAAATTTGTCAATGACAGCACGTCTTTCCGGTGAAACGTCTTTCATTTCGCGTATTGTTTTCTCAAATATTCGTTTGATGCCTTTGCTTGCTCAAACAACTTGATAACACCGAAAATAGCATCCTTACGAACCCCATCTTCTTCCTGACATTGATTCTGAAAGTATGCTTTGATGTCTTCGACGAAATGGGGGAGAGAATAAGCAATACATTAAAAATTTATAAGTGTATAAATTTTTGAGAGAATGGAAGTGTATAAAAATAATGTGTGAAAGTATGTATTTATAAGGTTTTGAACTTTTTTTTAACATACTAGCCGTTTACCACAGGAGGTATTTTGTAAAAAAAAATTGAATTCAAATCCATGAACTAGCCGTTTAAGGGCTTTTGTGAAACTTTTTTTTGGAATTACATGTGTTTCTCTCCACGTTGATGTAGTAAAGTCCAGCTCAACGCCACTCAAAACGCAACGTTGCCGGTATGGCAATGCCGGCCAGCTCAGCTCAACGCCCAATCAAGCGTTATCGTACCTAAGTCTCTAAATGCTTAATGCAGGGCATATGAAGGCATCTTCAAGACACATATTAAAACTCCTATTTCCAAAATAACCACATTCCACTGACTACATTTCCTATCGAATATACACTGTTAATTAACCAAAATTTATCTCTACTCAAAGATTTTAAACTTCAAACTTGATATTAGCTCAGAATTCATGATGTAACATGAATCTTCAGTTGAAGAAGATTCAATAGCCAGAAACGCCAAAAAATCAGTTAAATACAACGAATGTGGGTGAATCACACATCTTACACCAAAACTAGGCGAAAACAAACACACAAACTGTGCTTCAAACCTATATTATCATAAGAATGACATGCATAATTATGAGACCTACTACAAATGTTATCTAATTTGATCACGAAGACTAATGTCAAATGCATTAGCAATCTAAGTTTAAGCATCAGTCAAACCAAGATCAACAAAATCATCATTATCGTACAGGTCTTCATCATAAGTTTCCTTTCATTGTTCATACAAGCTTTTATTTCTCACTCCACTGCGACTTTTAGAAGCTTTATTAACTTGGATGTCATAGAAGCCATACAACTGGTAGTTTCGTTGTATACCTCAAAAACTTCACTGTCACTATCTTCATTAACCGGATTATTAACCTTTTGAAGCGAGTAGAAGATACAAGGTTTTAGTGACTTCCATCATCACCTACTAACACAAGCTTCCCATCAAGCGTCTAACTTTATAGCTCACTAATCCCTGCAACCAAAGGTGAGTACTTAGACTACCAAATGCCGAACCATCACATCTTGGACAACTTTCTTACATGAATTTGACAAACCCCTCCCCCACCCATTTGATCCTAGCTCATCATCTTTATCAATCGTATTAAGCGAATCAAAAGGATTAGCTAAGCTTGTCTCTTCGTCATAATTCTTTTTTGTACCACTTGAAGTAGGACCATTTTTTTAGAGACGGCTTAGTAAACTTGTTTCTTAGGCTTAAATTGAAACTTAGATCCCATATTAGTACTACTAGAAGTCTGTCTAGGAGGCTGTTGGAAACCATCATTCTTTGGTTTTTCAACAACCCGTTTGGAAATAGCATATCATCATGCCCAAATATCATACACATACCACATCTAGGTGGTTCCCATGTGTACTCCATCCTCACTGTGTGAAGAAGCTCTTCGTCATCTTCCATATTAGGAATAGCAATAACCATCTACTCCTTTAACTCTCGATCAACGCTAATACTAATCATTGCACGACCATAATCCATACAACCTGTGGAAAACTAGAGGGGGGGTTGAATAGTTTTACCAATTTAAAACTTCCTTTTAAATATTTAGATCGACTTATGTCAATCTATTTAGTTGTTTATGTTGGACGTTGATAGACAGATATATAAACTTGTAATGAAAGATAAAGAGTAAGAAGCACATAACCACGCCACGAGTATTTATAGTGGTTCGGCTACAAGGACACCTTCCTTTCCCTACTTCACTCCCCGAGTCACCTACTCGAGAGTTCGTAATCACTACAAGACACCAATCTCCTTATGACGGAGAAGCCTTCACAACGTCGCCTACTCTTTTTCCGGTACTAGGCTAACTACCGGGTTCTTTCACTCTAAGGTGAACCACACCTATCACAACGTCGCCTACCCTTTATTAGGTACTAGGCTAAGTACCTAGTTCCATTACAATGGAGGAACTACTACCCAACACAACACAACACCTAATCTCAAGGAGATCCACTCCTTATTACAACACCATCAAGGATATCACCATCCTTGGAAATAAACTAATACTATATGTATAACGATGCACCTCATTGATTATCGACCTAGGTATTCTTCCTAATGCCACTTGATTTGATTCCTAGGCATCCTTCACTAATGCCTTTGACACAACGGTTGTCACCTTTCACTAATGCCTTGTCTTGACACCTTGAGCATTCTTCACTAATGCTTTTGACACGGACGTTAAGCACCTTTCACTAATGCTTTCGTCTTGACTCTTTCGGCATCCTTCACTAATGCCTTCAACATAATACATCTACGGAGGAAGAAAGAACTATCAACAAGAGAACCTCAGTTGTCTTGATGATGACGAAGCATGGAAACTCATGGACTTGAGCTTGCTCGACTTCAAGAAGTGGTGATCTCTCCTTTAAGAAGAACCTAGAGAATCACACAAAAACAAAAACAAACTACATAGAAAGATCCTTTAGGATCAGTGGTTAGAGAGTTACAATACTTGGGGAAAGTATGTGTGAGAGTGGTAACCCAAAAGGAAGAAATGGCTCACTATTTATAGAGGAGAAAGCTTACTGTTCCCCGGATCCCTCCCACAAGGGATCCGTCTAGTGTAATCCTAGGGATCCGTGAGACGCTCCTCTTTACCCATGGGTATTTTGGTTATGGGTCATGGGTCATGGGTTATGGGTTGATCCATGGGTTACTTATTAGATACAATGTATCTTATGAGTTCAATATACCTAGTCAAGTGGTTTGGATAATACCATGAGTTATGGATCAATACCATTTGTTAGTTTTTACCCATTTTAGTATATACTAGTTAAGTATATATTTGCCAATATGTAAATGGTTGAGCTCCAGACAGTCAAGTTTAATCACACAAGCTAACCACTTGTGAATGGCTAACTGTAATAAACTTAAAACTGTCTAAAACCAATGCAATGAAGATCAGAGGAATATAGTGGATTCCTGGGTCGTTAAGTCCCACGGAGACTCAATGGTGTTTAAAAACTTTCAGATGATAGAATGATCACTAAGGATAGTGATCAGTAAGGATTTTAGAATATTTATACCTAAAGAAAAAGTTTTGTAAATTACAAAGGCTTAAATGCAAATTAAAGAAAATTAAAAAGCTAAATTATATTAAATAAACGCTATCACTATATTTAAAATGATGTTTTTGTGATTTATAAAACAAAATAACTTAAATAAAATATTTTAATTAAAACGTAAACTTAAATTATCTAAAAACGTGACTTAAAATGAAAACGTACGTTATGTATAAAAATTACGCGAGTGCGCAAGTAAAAACGTAAAATTTATGAAATAAAAGTCCTACAAGTGTAAAAACAATTTTCTTACCTCCTATATGACAAAAGAAAATT
Organism: Chrysanthemum lavandulifolium; assembly: GCA_022545495.1. Lineage (NCBI taxonomy): Eukaryota > Viridiplantae > Streptophyta > Magnoliopsida > Asterales > Asteraceae > Chrysanthemum > Chrysanthemum lavandulifolium. The sequence continues at coordinate 179,653,169 of CM040239.1, read as the reverse complement.
ATAGAAAAAAGAATTATATTTTTTTAACTTTTATATTTTTTATTATGAATTAAATACTATTTTAGACTAAATAAATGATTAAAAATACTAAAACTATTAAGAAAAATCTGAAACTTTTTTATAAATTACTTTATACTAATACAAAGCTAAGAAAAATACAAAAGTTGAAAAAGCTTGTTTTAATAAGCTAGAAATAAGCTAATAAGTACGTATAAGCTAAAATGAAAAAAAACGGGTTAAGTATTAAAGTGTGCAAAGTTAAACCAGAAAAAGACCCAAGGGCAGTTGGTATGGTGTGTGTATGGTGAGCTGGGTGGCCAGAGTTCGAATCCCAGCAACTCCCTTTTTGCAAACTATTTTATTTTTGGACTTTATTTTTTGAAACTTATTAAGAACAAGGAAATAAGCAAATGTTAAAACTACAACTTTTTATGAAATCTACTAATAAGCTCAGTTAGAGCTTATTTATCTTATCGATTGACAAAAAAAGAATAAGCACTAGTTTAAGCCAAAATGGCTAATAAGCTACTCAATAAGCAAAATATAAACTGAAATAAGCTAAGCAACATTAATAAGCTAAAATGAAAATTGAAAAGCAAAATAACTTAGAAATAAGCACAAAATAAGCTTCAAATAAGCACAATGTAAAGCGGCAGACAGACACTTATTGGGTTTCTAGCTACTTTTAAGCTGATTTTTAAGCACTGAAATAAGCTAGAAAATGAAAAAGAGCTTTGGAACTAACAAGTTGACCAGTTAAGCTTTCCAAAAAGCTAATTTTCAAGGTTTGGCTTCCATTAATAAGCTTGTGACAAGCTTGAGAAGAAACTGAAAAAAACCACTGAGTAAAGACTCAGTATATGCTGAGTGTTTTTGACAAACAAAAAGCTATGTGCAGCCTAATCAAATAAGCTACAAAGTGGAAAATTAAGCTTGGGACTCAAAGATGGCTAGGTTAGCTTCACAAAAAGCCAAGAATCACAAGCTAAAGCTAACTGATGAGCTCTGTGTGAGCTTGTGAAAGTGATAGGCTCAACTGTGCACAGAGCATCATTTTGACTTTTTAAGAAAATGAACTATGTTGACTTTTATGAGTTTTGGATCAATATCACTTACTGATTATGATATATTAAGTTATATTAAGACTAGATTAAGCAATTATAACAACTTATGAACAAGAAATCATAATCATGGATCATGAAAATCAAACAGACAAGAAACAAGATGAGATCAAAAGGTATTTTGACTTTTAAACTTATGAGCACTGGTTTTCTTTGTTGCAGTGAGTTATTAAGACCAAGTTTGACAGATAAAAACCAATGACAAAGACTTAAACAACCTTCAACACAGTTAAACAAGTTAAACCAAACAACCCTTTAACTAGACTGTTTTGAGATTTTTCAAAGCAAAAAATAAATTAAGACCATGCCAATGATTACAGACCTTATATTAACATTTAATAAGACTAAATAAACACTGAACAACAACAATAATAACATACAACTCAAGAATGATGATGATGCTATTATAACTGTTAAAATGAGATTTCTAGCAACTATAAATTAAAGAGAACAAGCCTACTATTTTATTGTTTAATTCTACTTAAATACAACTCATAAACATAGAAGCATAATAATTTAAGCTAATAAGTAGCTTTAACAGTGAAAAGCTAAAATTAAGCAAAAAGGCTTACAAGATGAATCCAAGTGAAAAATGAGAACTGAGGTACACAAACACAACCTAAAGCTTCCCAATAAGCACTAAACCAAGGCCATCCACAATTTACCCTGCTCCAGCTGTGACCTTCATTTCCATGGATTTTTTTATTTTTCAACTATTTTATTTGTATTTTTGGTGATTTTTGCTTTTTGATTCTAAACTGATTTTTAAAGTTTCTAAAAGCTTTAATAAGCTTTCTAGGAGCTTATGTGGCTTATCAGTCCTTAATAACAACCAAAAACAACATTCGAATCATATTGAGATTTTTTACTTAAAAATGCATAAACTTGAAATAAAACTGAAATTTGAAATTGAGTACTTAAAAAAAGATTCACATACACTGAAAAGCTTAAACAAAGTACTTGGAAGACTTAAATTATAATCGAATTTAAATTTTAGCTAAAACGACATAAGTAAACTAAAATTATACTAGATATCTTCCCACATTGCTTCCCATCTCTTCTTTATAGACTTTTGAGACTTCTTGTCGACCTCTGATTGTTTCCCACCTCTTTCCAGCCATTGGATCCTCAAAATTCATCATATTCGTCCATGTGGAGATTTTGGCGCCAATTTTCTTTGAGCAGGTTTTGTGCATTAATTGTCTTTCGGATATTGTGAAGGTGGAGGGGGGTTGGTAAACAACTTGGAAGACAGGTGTAAAGGTAGAAGGATCAAGTGGGATGAAACCATGGTGGTATCTGGATTACTGGCATGGTGAAGGAGATGCACAGTGAAACTGGTTTTTAGGCGTGCGTTTGACTTTTTGACCGAGTTTTTATTAATAATGTTGGGGTCCAAAATGGGTTTTGACTGGGGTCAAGTGGAGGGGTCCAAGGGTCAAGGTCAAGGTTGGGCCAGCTGGGTTTGGGCTTGGATAATTAAAAGGGGTCCGTTTGGTTTAGTAGTAATCTGAGGACCATTTGTAATTCGCCAAACTTGAGGGACCAAACCGAACTTTTCCAATGTTATCAAAAGGACCAAACTTGACAAACTTTAATAGTACAAGGATAACATTTGATCATTTTCCATTTTAAAATATCCAAGGACTAATTTTGCCATTTTTTCAAAGTTGAGGACCTTTTTCGCCATTTGACCAAAGATTCATTCAAGGACCATTTTGACAACTTAGAATATTTCGGGGACCTTGAATGATATTTTTCTTTATTTTGATTTAGTGGGATTGTTTTGACAACTTTTGAAACTTGGGGACTAAAGCGCCAATTTTGCAAACTTGATACGCTTTTTCATCCGATTTTGATATTTTGCATTTAAAACACATAAAACACTTATTTGTGATATTTTCATCATTTTGATGCATTTGAGTGTTTTCGGATGTTTTTGCGTTTAGATGGTACAAAATGATGAGTATTTAGACACTCATCAATCCCCATTACTAAGATATTGCTAGTCCCTAGCAATGTTTTGAAACTTTAATGGATTTTAAAGAACTCTTTACCAAAAGCCATTACTTCGGAGTAGCCAATTGTTTCGGTTCAAGTAAGAACCTTGGTACAATGATAACCAAATGATTTTGAGCAAATCACCGGTTTGTAACGGATTTGATTTGTCTTTACCGAAGCCGCTTTGCTTCGGACTAGCCAACTCTTAGATAAAATATCTTTGGTGAGTCGATTACCAATTATGGCTTTTCCACTGCCTTTACCACAAGCCATAAACTTGCGGGCTAGCCAACTCTTCACTAGTTAAAGATATGGTGAGTTGAACACCATACAATTTTGGGCAAATTGCAAGCCATAAACGGATTTGAGATATCTTTACCAAGAGCCGTTTGCTCCTAGATTAGCCAATCCTTTTGTTTATTAGACATGGCGGACTGATTACCATTTGCTGAGTAAGTGAAAAACACTTACTCCAAAAAAAATTGGCCAAAAACGAGGGAATTGGGTGGATAATACATGATAAAATTCGTGAGAATTCCCCCCCCCCACACTAGAAATGAATATTGCCCTTAATATTCAAAGTACCGGCTGTTATGCCGAAACATAGAATGTAAAAGGGAAATACTACGGCCATTATTTTATTTTAGATTTTTTTTTTTTTTTTTTTTTTTTTTTTTTTAGAAGATTTTATATACAATAGCGTGGGGAAACTCCCCCACACTAGGGTGGTAGAATAGGGTAAAAAGACAGAAACATGGGTGAAAACCCATGTGGTGTGTGCTACTGTTTTTGATTACCGAGTCGCTAGCTTGACTCGATCCCCGCATTCATTGGTTCATGGGGAAAGTTTGTAGATCCAGGACAATCACAGGTGGAATGTCCTCTCCAAAATAGTGCTTCAATCGATGACCATTCACTTTAAAATTTGGAGCATCGGGTTGAGATAACTCAATGGTACCATAAGGATAAACCTTAGCAACAGTAAATGGACCAGACCAACGGGACTTGAGCTTTCCCGAGAAAATCTTCAATCTTGAATTGAAAAGAAGGACTCGATCACCAACGTTGAAAACGCGGTTCTTGATTTTAGAGTCATGAATCTTCTTTGTCTTTTGTTTGTAGATCAAAGAGTTCTCGTATGCTTGATCACGGAGTTCATTTAATTCATTCATTTGAACTTTTCTCGTGATCACCACCGTCTGAATATCGAAATTTGCATGTTTTAAGGCCCGGTATGCCTTGTGCTCAAGCTCAATCGGAAGATGACATGTCTTTCCGCACACTAGCTTGTATGGAGTACACCGATGGGTGTTTTGTAAAGTTGTCGGAAGGCCCAGAGCGCGTCATCCAGTTTATCCGACCGGGATGCACGGTTTTCGCCCATCGTCCTTTCAAGAATTCTTTTAATACCACGGTTGAAACTTCCACTTGCCCACTTGTTTGGGGTGGTATGCGATGATAAGCAGTGAGTTACACCATACTTTTGCATGACACGATCAAATTGGTCATTGCGTAAATGTGTACCACGATCACCGATTATAGCACGTGGAGTTCCAAACATGGCAAAAGAGATTTTAAAACTTCACAACAACTCGGGCATCATTGGTAGGTAAAGCTTTCGCTTCAACCCATTTTGACAAATAGTCAATGTACCACAAGTATGTATTTGTTTCTCGAGAAGATGGAAATGACCCCATAAAGTCAATGCCCCGGATGTCAAATATCTCACACACTTGAATGGCATTTTGCGGCATTTCATTTCTTTGAGAGATATTTCCGTGACGTTGACAAGCGTCTGTGCTTTAACAAAGTCGTGGGCATCCTTATAGATAGAGGGCCAATAAAACCCGAATCAAACACCTTTTGGCGGTGTAGTTTGGACTATGATGGCCCCGGTCCAAAGATGGCAAGCTTTGAGAATGTCAAGAGCTTGTCCATAAACACACCGTCGGATGACTTGATCCGCATGATTTTGAATAAGTAGGGTCGTCCCGAGTAATGTTTAACATCCTTGAAGAATTTGTTCTTCCGTTGGGTCGACATCCCTTTCACTATGAAGTTACCCGCATGGTAATTTGCGAAGTCAAGAAACCATGGGGTAGAAGAGTTTCCGCGAAAAGAAACCGCATTGAGTGTCTCGAGAGGAAATGTTTCATTTATTTCCTTTTCTCGAAAACATCTTGGTGAGGGTTTTCTAGGCGGACGAGATGATCGTGACTGTGTTCTCGACTCCTTTTTATCACGATAATGATATCAAATTCACGGAGAAGTAGAACCCAACAGAGCAATCTCGCTTTGCATCTTGTTTTGCAAAGAGATATTTGAGGGCCGAGTGATCCGTATACACCACACATTTGGTCAAGATTAAGTATGGCGAAACTTCAAACGCATACACCACGGCTAGTAGCTCTTTTTACGTGGTGGTGTAATGGGTTTGAGCCTCATCATAGTTTTACTTATGTAGTGGATAGGTGAAAATGCTTGGATCACGTTGCCCTAAGACCGCACCGATAGCAAAATCACTTGCATCGCACATGAGCTCAAAAGGAAAATCCCGGTCGGGAGCAACGAGAATGGGTTCTTCAAGAAGCTTTTCTTTAATGTTTCAAAAGCTTCGATGCACTCGGTGAGAAGATAAAGGAGCATCTTTTCAAGAAGATGGGTCATAGGCGGGCGATTTTAGAAAATCTTGTATGAATCTATGATAGAAACCGCATGACCTAAAACTCCTAATACCTTTGACGGTAGTAGGATGAGGCGGTTAGCAATAACATCGACTTTTGCTCTATCGACCTCAATCCCGTTTTTGAAATCTTATGGCCAAGGACTATGCCTTCTTTGACCATAAAGTGGCTCTTCTCCCATTTAGACAAAGATTGGTGTCTTCACACCGCTTGAGCATTTTATCTAAATGGAGAGACATGTTTGAAATGAGTCCCCAATGACCGAGAAGTCATCCATAAACACCTCCATTGTTTCCGATCATGTCGTGGAAAATGGCCATCATACATCGTTGGAACGTGCCAGAGCATTACATAAGCCAAAAGGCATACGTCAGTAGGCAAAAGTTCCGGTATGGGCGGTGAATGTAGTCTTCTCTTGATCCCGTGGATCAATGGGGATCTGAAGTAACCCGAGAAACCATCAAGAAAACAATAGTATTCGCTCCTCGCTAATCTCTCAAGCATTTGGTCCATGAAGGGTGAGGAAAATGGTCTTCTGGTGGCGTCATTCAACTTACGATAGTCAATACACACACGCCATCCCGTAACCAATCGAGTTGGAATTAACTCGTTATCTTCATTTGTGACAACAGTTATGCCACCCTTTTAGGAACACAATGAATTGGGCTAACCCAAGGACTATCGAGATTGGGTAAATTAATCCTGCATCAAGAAGTTTGATAACCTCTTGTTTGATAACATCATGGATTTTGGATTTACTCTTCTCGATGTTGAATTGCTGGTTTGAAGTCATCCTCCATTAAGATTTTGTGAGTACAAAACTCGTGGTTGATACCCTTAATGTCGAGAGTTTCCAAGCAATTGCTTGCTTATGTGACTTCAAGACCTTTATGAGAGACTTTTTCATCTTTACTCAAATCTCGAGCAATAATGACGGGTAATTTATCATCACTTTCAAGAAATGCATACTCGAGATGAGGTGGTAAGTCCTTAAGTTCGACTTCAGAAATTCTTCGTTTTCTCAACTGTCTTGACTTCCTTGTTATGAAGTTCGACGGGAGGGAGTGGAGGAGAAGTGTCTTGATTTAACAACTTCTCAAGAAGAAGAATATCTCTCTCCGGGTTAATCTCATTGTTATTAACCTCATCTGGAATTGAATCACTAGTGTGAGGGGTTGATGATGGATCATCATAAAGCAACTTCTCAATGAGAAGTATGTCCCCCTCGATGTCAATTGGAGCGTGATCAATTTCCCATGGAACAGAATCACTAGACAAGTAGGCTTCAATCTCTTCCAAGATGAAGTCACTTTCCTCAAACGGAGTGAGAGAAGGAGTAGAATTGGCTATGATAGGTTGAGAAGATGTGGTGGGATCCTCACTCACAGAATTATGAGAATAACCAAGAATTTCTTGAGAGTACTCTTCGTAGCAACATCAATGATATCTATTCGGTTAACCGACTCGTAATCATAGTTTGCGGAGTACCTCAAAGTTTGATCAAGGTTAAATGTGATGACTTCATTACCAACACGTAATGTGATTTCTTGCTCAAATACATCAATCGAGCACGGCCCGTTCTCGTGAATCCTCATCCAACAATGAGAGGAACCCGATGATCGGCATCGAAATCAACAACCACAAAGTCACCGGAAAATGGAACTTTCCTACTTTGACAATACGTCCTCGCAATGCCAAGAGGACGGGATATTGTACGATCCGCAAGCTCCGAGTCATGCATGTAGAGTAAGTTCCTAAGAGAAAGTTTCTTCCATCTCGAATAAGGCATCGATTGATGCTTGCACCAAGATCGGCTAAGGCAAAGCATTCAACCATTCACGGAAATACACAAGGTAAGAGAAATTTTCCGGGATCTCCAAGCTCGAAGTTCTTCAAGATAACCGCAGCAGTTCTCGCTCGAAGGAGTTTTAGCCATTTCAAACAACTTTTCCTTGTTGATTAACATGTGTTTGAGAGTTGATGCAAACTTGGGCATCGACATGATAGCATCCGCAAAGCTTATGTCAAAATGTAATTCTTGGAAAATTTGAAAAAATTTGTCCATTTGATGACCGGCTTTCTCGGAGTTTTGCTCATTCAAACGTGATGGGTAAGGAATAGAAGATTTGGATTGGGTTTTCAACGGGGAGCTACAGGAGGTTCAAAACAACTCTGGATTGGATTTGGGTTCTGGACAACTTGAGGATGGACATCGTTGGTACCTCCGTTATTAGTAGGAAGTTCCGTGTCCTTTGTTGCCTCGTGTTCACTTTCCACTACCTTCGGGAGAGAAGAAGAAGAGGTAGTAGGAATAGCAGTCCATCATATGAAACACCACTTGGTTGTGATCGCTTTAGCATCCCCTCGGGTTAGCGATCGTGTTGCTCGAAAGTTTTCCGAGCCCGAGGGTTGATCATTTAAAGACTTCTTTAGATCGAGATCCGACCGACCAACAACCCTGCTCATTTCATCTTGGGATTTCATGAATTGCTTCAATAACTCATCGATGATGGTCCGTTGGAACAATGGCTTGAGTTTGATTAGAAAATTCGCCTCTATTGTTAGGAATAGGTCCTTGATTTTGAAAATTTCCTTGATTAGGATTCATATTCCCATGAAATTGATTCCTCGATTGAAATTGTTTTGATTAAGGTTTCCTTGATGTTGGAAACCTTGATTAGGTCCGGATAGAAATTACCTTGGTTTTGATAACCTTGGTTCATTCTAGGTTGATTCGATTCGGTTAGGATTCTCGTTAAAACCGGTGGTGCCACGATAAGTATTAGCACGGTAGTTTGGTTCATTTTGAGGACGGTATTGATTACCTCCACGATGTGAATTACCGGCTAGAGCATTGGCTTCAAATGGACTACCATCGGTGGCGACAATTGTAGTATGCATGAGGACCACCACAAGTAACACAAACCTCGACTTTCTTCACTTCACCATGTGATGGTGTGCGTGAAGGTGACTTTCTTTTGGTTAGCAAGAACCAAATCTCGAATAATATCCGTGAGTTTGTCAATCTTAGCATCGGTGCTAGATGTACTCACGGAGATGAAGTAGAAGGTCCAAGATTAGACCGAGACCGATATGTCTTTGCTCGGAAAGGCGGACCGGGACTTGTTTTCAATGATTTGCAAGGCTTCTTTTGTGGTCTTGCTCAGAAATTACCTCCCGGAGGCATTTAAAGAGTCTTGATTAGTCCGTTCGCACCATTGTAGAAAGTATCCATTTGCATTAACTCGGTAAAACCATGATGCGGACACTTGCGGAGCAACTCTTTGTAACGATCCCATGCCTCCCGAATGATTCATCAAATCTTTGAGAAAATTTCATTATCTCATTCTTAAGACTTGTAGTTCGGGATGGAGGATAGAATTCGTTAACTAACTTGGTGACTAAATCCTCCCATGTCTCAATGGAACGAGGGGTTGTTTCTCAAGCCAATTCCGGCTTGTCCCCTCAGAGAATGGGAACAGAAGAAGCTTGATGGCTTCATGTGGGACATTCTTGTATTTGATGGTAGATGCAATCTTGTTAAACCATCGAATATGTGCATGAGGATCATCCCACTCAAAACCATAGAATTGGCTTTGGGTTACAGATTAAGCAACCCGGTTTGAGCTCAAAGGTATCGGCCACGATGGTGGGACAACAATGGCATCTCCGTAACCTCGATGGGTGCTTGGAGAAGCTCATTCATAGGCTTATCTTCCGCCATTACGATGTGGGTGGTGGTGGTAGACGCCTCATCACGGTCAAGGAGCGTAACGCCCCTACGCTCACGAGGAATATTTGCAAGCTCGAGAAAGTGGACTTGTAGAAGCGGAAGAACGAAAGCATGCACTAAGTATAAAATCGGTTTTCAAAACAAATGCGAGGCAAAACAAATTAGTAGGTGTACTGCCTTGGTTTGCGGTGGTTGATTTTTATGTATTTATTAAGTACCACTGAAAAGACGTAGGTATAGATTTGTGCTCAGGGTTTAAAAACTTTTGGACAATATTTTTGGTATCGTCTCGTTTAAGCAAATCGTATTTCTTTAAGAATCACCTTAAAAGAAACACAAGCTAGAAAACGTTACGATTGTTTTGTTGTTTTATATTTTTTTGGTGTTTTTAACACTTTAGGAAAAGTGTTAATGAACTTTTTGATGGTTTTGATAACTTTACAAAAAACTGTTTACAAACGGTGGTATATGTGCAAGAATGGATCTGGAAATGTCTAAAACACGCTAAAGCCTCCCCGGCAGCGGCGCCAAAATTTGGTTGAGCTCCAGACAGTCAAGTTTAATCACACAAGCTAACCACTTGTGAATGGCTAACCGTAATAAACTTAAAACTGTCTAAAACCAATGCAATGAAGATCAGAGGAATATAGTGGATTCCTGGGTCGTTAAGTCCCACGGAGACTTAATGGTGTTTAAAAACTTTCAGATGATAGAATGATCACTAAGGATAGTGATCAGTAAGGATTTTGGAATATTTATACCTAAAGAAAAAGTTTTGTAAATTACAGAGGCTTAAATGCAAATTAATGAAAATTAAAAAGCTAAATTATATTAAATAAACGCTATCACTATATTTAAAATGATGTTTTTGTGATTTATAAAACAAAATAACTTAAATAAACTATTTTAATTAAAACGTAAACTTAAATTATCTAAAAACGTGACTTAAAATGAAAACGTACGTTATGTATAAAAATTACGCGAGTGCGCAAGTAAAAACGTAAAATTTATGAAATAAAAGTCCTACAAGTGTAAAAACAATTTTCTTACCTCCTATATGACAAAAGAAAATTATAGAAAAAGAATTATATTTTTTAACTTTTATATTTTTATTATGAATTAAATACTATTTTAGACTAAATAAATGATTAAAAATACTAAAACTATTAAGAAAAATCAAACTTTTTATAAATTACTTTATACTAATACAAAGCTAAGAAAAATACAAAAGTTGAAAAAGCTTGTTTTAATAAGCTAGAAATAAGCTAATAAGTACGTATAAGCTAAAATGAAAAAATACGGGTTAAGTATTAAAGTGTGCAAAGTTAAACCAGAAAAAGACCCAAGGGCAATTGGTATGGTGTGTGTGTGGTGAGCTGGGTGGCCAGAGTTCGAATCCCAGCAACTCCCTTTTTGCAAACTATTTTATTTTTGGACTTTTCTTTTTGAAACTTATTAAGAACAAGGAAATAAGCAAATGTTAAAACTACAACTTTTTATGAAATCTACTAATAAGCTCAGTTAGAGCTTATTTATCTTATCAGTTGACAAAAAAAAAGAATAAGCACTAGTTTAAGCCAAAATGGCTAATAAGCTACTCAATAAGCAAAATATAAACTGAAATAAGCTAAGCAACTGTTAATAAGCTAAAATGAAAATTGAAAAAGCAAAATAACTTAGAAATAAGCACAAAATAAGCTTCAAATAAGCACAATGTAAACTGGCTGCACAGGACACTTATTGGGTTTCTAGCTACTTTTAAGCTGATTTTTAAGCACTGAAATAAGCTAGAAAATGAAAAAGAGCTTTGGAACTAACAAGTTGACCAGTTAAGCTTTCCAAAAAGCTAATTTTCAAGGTTTGGCTTCCATTAATAAGCTTGTGACAAGCTTGAGAAGAAACTGAAAAAAACCACTGAGTAAAGACTCAGTATATGCTGAGTGTTTTTGACAAACAAAAGCTATGTGCGACTAATGAAATAAGCTACAAAGTGGAAAATTAAGCTTGGGACTCAAAGATGGCTAGGTTAGCTTCACAAAAGCCAAGAATCACAAGCTAAAGCTAACCGATGAGCTCTGTGTGAGCTTGTGAAAGTGATAGGCTCAATCTGCGTACGTGAGCATCATTTTGACTTTTAAGAAAATGAACTATGTTGACTTTTATGAGTTTTGGATCAATACCACTTATCGATTATGATATATTAAGTTATATTAAGACTAGATTAAGCAATTATAACAACTTATGAACAAGAAATCATAATCATGGATCATGAAAATCAAGCAGACAAGAAACAAGATGAGATCAAAAGGTATTTTGACTTTTAAACTTATGAGCACTTGGTTTTCTTTGTTGCGGTGAGTTATTAAGACCAAGTTTGATGAGATAAAAACCAATGACAAAGACTTAAACAACCTTCAACACGCTTAAACAAGTTAAACCAAACAACCCTTTAACTAGACTGTTTTGAGATTTTTCAAAGCAAAAATAAATTAAGACCATGCCAATGATTAGACCTTATATTAACATTTAATAAGACTAAATAAACACTGAACAACAGCAATAACAACATACAACTCAAGAATGATGATGATGCTATTATAACTGTTAAAATGAGATTTCTAGCAACTATAAATTAAAGAGAACAAGCCTACTATTTTATTGTTTAATTCTACTTAAATACAACTCATAAACATAGAAGCATAATAATTTAAGCTAATAAGTAGCTTTAACAGTGAAAAGCTAAAATTAAGCAAAAAGGCTTACAAGATGAATCCAAGTGAAAAATGAGAACTGAGGTACACAAACACAACCTAAAGCTTCCCAATAAGCACTAAACCAAGGCCATCCACAATTTACCCTGCTCCAGCTATGACCTTCATTTCCATGGATTTTTTATTTTCAACTATTTTATTTGTATTTTGGTGATTTTGCTTTTGATTCTAAACCGATTTTTAAAGTTTCTAAAAGCTTTAATAAGCTTTCTAGGAGCTTATGTGGCTTATCAGTCCTTAATAACAACCAAAAACAACATTCGAATCATATTGAGATTTTTTACTTAAAAATGCATAAACTTGAAATAAAACTGAAATTTGAAATTGAGTACTTAAAAAAAGATTCACATACACTTGAAAAGCTTAAACAAAGTACTTGGAAGACTTAAATTACACTGGAATTTAAATTTTAGCTAAAACGACATAAGTAAACTAAAATTATACTAGATATCTTCCCACATTGCTTCCCATCTCTTCTTTATAGACTTTTGAGACTTCTTGTCGACCTCTGATTGTTTCCCACCTCTTTCCAGCCATTGGATCCTCAAAATTCATCATATTCGTCCATGTGGAGATTTTGGCGCCAATTTTCTTTGAGCAGGTTTTGTGCATTAATTGTCTTCGGGATATTGTGAAGGTGGAGGGGGGTTGGTAAACAACTTGGAAGACAGGTGTAAAGGTAGAAGGATCAAGTGGGATGAAACCATGGTGGTATCTGGATTACTGGCATGGTGAAGGAGATGCACAGTGAAACTGGTTTTTAGGCGCGCGTTTGACTTTTTGACCGAGTTTTTATTAATAATGTTGGGGTCCAAAATTGGTTTTGACTGGGGTCAAGTGGAGGGGTCCAAGGGTCAAGGTCAAGGTTGGGCCAGCTGGGTTTGGGCTTGGATAATTAAAAGGGGTCCGTTTGGTTTAGTAGTAATACAAGGACCATTTGTGTAATTCGGCCAAACTTGAGGGACCAAACTGAACTTTTTCCAATGTTATCAAAAGGACCAAACTTGACAAACTTTAATAGTACAAGGATAACATTTGATCATTTTCCATTTTAAAATATCCAAGGACTAATTTTGCCATTTTTTCAAAGTTGAGGACCTTTTTCGCCATTTGACCAAAGATTCATTCAAGGACCATTTTGACAACTTAGAATATTTCAGGGACCTTGAATGATATTTTCTTTATTTTGATTTACCGTGGACCTGTTTTTGACAACTTTTGAAACTTGGGGACTAAAGCGCCACTTTTGCAAACTTGATACGTTTTCATCCGATTTTGATATTTTGCATTTAAAACACATAAAACACTTATTTGTGATATTTTCATCATTTTGATGCATTTGAAAGTGTTTTCGGATGTTTTTGCGTTTAGATGGTACAAAATGATGAGTATTTAGACACTCATCAAGAACACTAGTTGTTGTACATATGTATTACTAAATCATAAAATCACTTATACTTGTTTTAGTGTTTTATGTGAAAACGTAGTGTGTTAGAAAACTATTGGCTCAAACAGGTTTACGATTTTATTTGTTTCATAAATGATTTTACGTTTGTTATCGACAGCATTAGAAGATCGTGAAATATAAATAAACGTTTTACGGCTTATTTGTATTAACAATCTCCCCTTTTGTTGATGACAAAACATAAAATTATTTTAAGGAAGAACTAAAATTGTAAAAGTTCTAATTGAGTTTTACTCTTCTCCCCTTTTGTCTAAACAAAAGAGCGTCGAAAAGAAACTAACGCAAAGTTTTAAGAAAAACATGTAAAAGAAAAAAATGTAAAGAGAGCAAGTGACGGAATGGTTCTCGTCTTAACTCCCCTGACGAGTCCATCACTTTGTGAGGCGTCAGTACATAAAATAAGTAAGCAAATGTATTGCAAATGGTTCGTCCTTGTGATGAAAATGCTCCCTCAAGATTGCAACGCTGCAATGGGTGTCATGAAGTATAATCCAAATAAGGATTATGTTGCAAATGGTTTTGCAATATGGTTTGACACAAAGCTCCCCTAGCTTTATGGTGTCAAAATCTTCATGTGTATTTTGAAAATCTACAAAATAAAGGTTAGAAAACAAGAGTATAGTGCATAATTTCCTGAAACTAAGACTCAAGTTAGTAGTAAATTGTTCTTCTGTACCACGGATCCCACGGTTCCCTTTGTGGAGGGATCCTTCTAGGAATTTTGGAGGGATCTGTCTGTCTGGTGACAAATGATTCAGCAAAGGTATTATACCAAAGAACGCTGAAAAAAATGAGATATGTATAACACCAACAAACATATACTCAAAACAATATGGCAAATAGGTTATCATTCAATAAAAAAAGAGATAATCAATAAATCTCTAAAACTAAGAGAATGATCTAGCCATACATTTTCTACTAATACTAATAAGTTACTAAACTTAAGAGGCAACTAAGTGCTTGAGTCTAAGGATGAGTAGACTTGTTGATTTGGTCCAATCTTTCAAGACGATGATTGAACATGAAATGCAACTCATTTCGTACTTCTTGAACAAGTCCTTGAGTTTTTAGACAATTTGAACAATTATTGTCTTGATTAGGAACCGGAGGAGAATGGATGTTTTGAGGAGGCTCAACGAATGATTGTAGGGTTTCATTTTGAGGTGTGGGATGAGGTTCTACTAAAGGTGAGGGTGGTAGTAGTGGAAATTCCTCCATATGATCATGTCCATGATTGTTCCTTGTTTCCCATGATAGACTATTCGGTGTTGTTGGTGGTTCCCTATTCAACGAGAAAGTTGGTGAATGGGAGGTTCTCGGTGGTGAATGCTCTAATGAATAGAGATTTGGGTGAGGAAGAGGCTCGTTAAATCTATGCTCAAGGAATGAGGACTTAGACGGCTTGCTAGAGCTAGCTATGTTTGGTTTTGAACTAGATGACCCTTTGTAGGATCGAATAATTATTGTGTTGATGATTCGGGTGGTCTTGGATGATCAAAATACATGTTTGCCATAGTTAGAGAGTTAGTAGAGAGAGAGAAGGTGTTCTTGCTAGAGGTTTACACAAAGGAAAGATTAGATTAAATGAAGCACCACCCCTTCCATGGATGGAAGTGGTATTTATAGTTACAATGAAACCGTCCTCCTATCGGACTGTGGATCGTGGACAGAGGTAAAGACCGTCCTTCCTCCACGGCGCTTCACTAAGCTATAATACGCTACAAACTAATAAATAAACTACTAAATAATGTAACTAACGACAAGTCTACAAGCTAACTTAAGCTAGATAACATTTGGGGTGACCGACTCTTCACTATGGAATTTTCTAATTCTAACAATCTCCCCAAGTGGAGGTCACCCCATGTTTTACATTTCGAATCATAGCATTCTATTTAATCTTCGTCTTGAGCTCAGACTTTAATTCTTCAACATCTGCATCTTCGTGCTTTAGCAAAGGATTCTTTAAAGTCTACATTGATTTGTACTTTTAGTGGAGGCCTTTAATCGATCCACATCTTTGATGATCTTCGAGCTTTTGAGATCATCACCACAAGAAATCTCTGGATCACCCTTTGTTGTGTTGCCATCATGTGAAGTTGTGACTTTTGACCGACATGCTCACACTTTCTGGATCATGACATCTTTCCATCGTAGTAATGAGGCTTTCTTGGTTCAAGATATTTGCAAAGAAAGAAAGAAAAGCATAGTATAAAAATATCGAACTAGGTTATGTAGATGTGCACCACCATGATTTCTTCAATTAAGTGTGGTTCTTTGTGAACATGCGGCTTTGGATTGACCTCAATTCCCGATCACCGCAATCGTCGGGTGTACCGCATACATACGATTAGCAATAAAGCGCAAGAAAGTGTCTTTGATCACTTTCGTTGAATCGAGGTACATAGCCCACGGTTCCCGCTGATCAAGACAAGACCGCCTGTGATCGTAGGATTCCTAAGAATCTCCTCGACAGGTTTCGCAAATGTTTCAGTTCTCAAACCGAACGCCTCAAAGAAGACAACACGGAGTGAGTGAACCAAAGAAATTGAGATTCACCGATTGATGAAAATGATTTGAAAACAATCGCGTATTGCTTGAAGAAAGAGTTTTGCAATACGACGAAGGTTTTATGAGAAAGATCAATTTTCAATCAAAATACTTTTGTATTAGAGAATGAGTACACATTCGACGCTTAGTGAAAAGAAGAGATTCAAGACATCGAAGCGGTTTTTCTAAAATTATTTTTCAATCGATATACTTTTTGAATTTGAAATGAATACACATTCGACGTGCTAGAGAAAAGAAGGTTTGCACATCAAACGGTTTTCCAAAAGTATTCGTCAATTCCATTCTCGACCAAGTTTGATTCAAGAATGAATCTCCCATTGTTTCTATCCGGTTGTCACAAGCTTGATCTTTGCAAGATTTCACATGTCACCCACCAAGAGCTTGTTTGATGTTGGCTCTAGAAGGATTTCTATCTTCATTGTGAATATTTTCACATATCACTGGATGTTCGCAATACCACAAGGATAATGCGTGGGACTCTTAATATATACTTACTTTCCACATTGTGTGAAAAAGCAAGTCTTCAAGAATTTAGTGTCCTAACGAGATATAGTGGATGATCTCTTGGCTCTAGACTCAATTGTGCATATTTTGTTCCTGTGGCTTGGAGACTAGGAGAGGGTCTCCTCTTCAATATCAACAATCTCTAAGAGAAAGTCGATAGATTATGTCGGCCCCGTGAGAATGAAACAAGCCCTTTAAGAGGAACTTGAGTAGCTTGGGAAGTTTAGTGCAGTCGCCACCGGGTCCATGACGCCTTATCTTCAATACCGGTGTTACCTTAGTAAACACCAAGAGCATATGTATTGAACCGGTTATCGCCTCTAAGGTTGAATTATTGGAGGCTATTTCTTTTCACCCTTTCACATTCAATTCTTTTTCATTCTTCAACCCTTCTTGCTTACCGAGACTTCATTACTAGAACCTTGTTGGGTTTATTCCAAGATTAGCTCTGTCTCACCGCACTCTTCCCATATTCTCATTTTCTCCTTTTTTCATCATACCCAAGGACTTCTACACTATCTAGTGGATTGTCCTCGGTAGATCCCTCCGGATTCGGCGGATCGTGGGAACTAATACCTAACCTAACCATCCTTATAACACCATGCATAAAGTAAATTGGTCGGTCTTTGTTACATTTCATTCTTCCTTAAAACCAATTGAAAAATCATTTGGAAAAACAATCAAGGTACTTGTGATACGAGATCAAAGCATTTTGTACCTTAATAGTTTTGATCGCTTTAGAAATGCTCCTCTCAACATGTGCATATGATTTAAAATTGTTTGGCACATGGAGGCAAGAGTTCTTTGAAATAATTTCTTTGAAATAATTTCTTGATCACAATTTCCTTAGAAAAGCCATTTGAATTTCTTTTGGTAGAATTCTCCCTCAATATGTGCATAGGATATTTGAAATCATTTTATCACATAGAGGCAAGAGTTCATTTGAAGCACATTCCCAATCACAAGCGCCATTAAGAAACCATTTGAAAACTCAATCGAGGTACTTTATAAATCTCTTTAAAAGCTTTCAGACTCGATAGTTTGTTTGCTCCCCTCAATATGTGCTTCGAGATTCGAAGCGTTTAGCACATATGAGAGCAATTGCACAATTAAATCAAAAATAAAAACGATCACCTTTATCAAATTTCATTATTAAATCACAAATTCTCCCCGATAAAAAATATCAAACCCTTTGAGATTTTGGATCCCAAGTGATTTAATTAGGTTTAGAAAACATGGGAGAAAATGTGGCTCGGTTTAAATACTCATCATGTTTTTGGATAAATCCTCCTCCTCAACATGTGCATTGTGTATGAAATCGTTTGGCACATGGAGGCGGGAGTGCCTTTAAAGGACTAAACCAATTCCATTTAAACAGATAAGAGATTTAACTCACGATCTCTACCCCGATCAAAATTTTAAACCTTTGAGATTTGTGATCCCAATTGATTTAAATCATTTAAAAGATTTTGGGAAAGACGTGGCTTGATTTAATTTTGAAAATGATGATAAGGACCATTTTAAGACATTAAAGATTGTTAGTGTCGTATGATTGTTTTAAGAGATCTTTTAGGTAAAATAAAACAATTTCACAATCAAACAAGAACAGAAAAAATTTTATTTTGAAAGATCTTGATTCTAAAGAAAATCATACCATGACATAACATTAAATCTTTAGATCACCACTTTAATTTCGTACAAACGGACTCTTTTGAAGATATATTGTTTGAAAATATTTTAAATTAAATCACTCTCCCCCTCAATCGATGACCGAAGTCGATAATTGAGTGACTTAAATTTTGAAAAAATAAAGTCCGGTGATTTACAAAATTTAGTCCAATATATTTTCAAAACAATATTTTTCCATTTTCAAAAACACTACATTGCAAAGTTTTAGAAAAATGGTATCATCACAATTATCCTGCACAAAGATACATTAGTGGTTGAGAAGCTTCCGTTGTTGTTGCTGTAGGGTTTGGAAGAAAAACCGTCTGATATGCAGTGAGACTTCTTCTTATGTTGCATTTTGAATGCCAACCGAGGTCAAATTAAGCTCGCTTCTTCAATCACTTAGAAGAAAACCATCTCGATGCAGTGTGACCTCTTACGTTGCATTTATGCCAACTCTCCATTGAAGTCAAATTAAGCTCCGCTTTCTTCATTTGTCGACTCAAGAAATCGTTATCTTTCCTTTCGCATCCAATCATATTCATCTGTGGGATTCGGATCGAACATTCTTATAACCAATATACCGCATACGTTAGTGAACACACATACGATATATGGTGGTCGACAACACCCAAACAAAGAATCGATCGATTCAAGTCAATTCAACATATTAATCGGTTCATATAAGGTATGGGAATAATGTTCATCAAACTTTAATCATCTAAACCTAACAATCATATCCTAGAAACCTAGTCCTTCAACATAGGCAATTATATTTTTCGTATAAACACGTGGGATAATTAAGAAAGTCCGTTAGATGATATAAATTTGAAAATATTCTTCCTCAATCGGTGACCCTTTTTCTTGAAAAGTTTAAAAGTGTCGAAATCATCGATTGAGTTTTTGAAAATTATTACGAAAACTCGATTCGATTGATTTTTCAAGCAACTCATTTTCCACCATTTTGAAAACACCAAATATTTTTCAAGAATTTTAGACGGAAAAACATTTGTGTAGGAACAATGATCCTTCGACATACTTTCCTTGTTTTGTTTTTAGGATAAGTGCACGATATTTTTGAAAATATGTTTAGTGCAACACTTTCCTTTCTTTAAGAATGGGTTGCTATAGAAATAATAGCAAGCCATAGTTTTAAGCACAAGTTACTGATCAAGTAACCGCAAGCCATAATTTGAGGCCGGGTTACATTCTGAAATAATCAGAAGCCATGTTTGAGACATGTTTAGAAAAATATTTACACCTCGCTTGAACTTCATCTATGGTCCGTGCCATTATTGAATGACATTTCTAAGACCGTAGATGTTATCGATACCGTAAGATATGTCTTGAGAAAACAATATTTTGGTATTTTAATTTTCTCGATTTTTATAGGTTTTTGTTGATTTTATATTTTCTATTTTGTTTTGGTGGTTTTCTATTTTGTATTTGGTTTTGATAGATATATACAAGGATAGAATAGATGATATAGTTAAAGAAGATGATGATATTTAGTACCGAGATAAGGATATCAAATGACCCGTTGTAGAAGATGAAGTCATCATCTCTTAAACATTCACCACCAAAGCTTCCAAGGGCTCTTGAATTGAAAGAAATTGAACCATCCGAAAGTGAGACTCGGCACTTTCCCCAAACCAAGATCCATTAGTGAGCAGATTCAAACTTTCTTTCAAGTTAGCCTTAGCCTGTGTGTAGAAGCACACCATTATCATAAATCCTCACCGCTCCTTTTAAGAACGATAATCGACATCCTCCGCTCGGGGTTATATCATCAAGACGAACAACAACAACGTGTCATCTCACGAATAAATAATCTTCTCAAATTTCTTTTTCATCGAATTCAAGCGATCCATTCCAAAAGGTGTCTAGAGAACAATTCCCCAAGTAGTTAAATTGATGCATCAGCCTCTTTGTATAATGCTCAAGAACCTCCCAAATACACATCATGAGGGAATGAAAACACCTTCCCATGTTCACATTTTTCTTCCGGATGATCGTATGAAGCTCAAGAACCCAAGTACACCAATACCCAAGAGCTCTCCAATACACATCATGAGGGAATGAAACACCTCCCATGTTCACATTTTTCTTCCCCGATGATCGTATGAAGCTCAAGTATCCAAGTATACCAATACACAAGGAATGAATAATCGATAACATTGAAGAAGCAGCCAAGTTACCGATTATCTCTCTGGTGACAATCTTTATGGATGTCAACACCGAATAAGTGATTATATCTCGAATCACCGATTAAGCACTCAAGTGAAACAAATGAGCATCCCCAATGTACACAATCTCTTTCCCCAATGAATCACACACTTGTGTACCTCTTTTATCTTCAAAACTTTCTTTACATCACTTCCCACGTAGATGAAATACTAACACTAAACGCCTTGATGAGTAAAACCTTGAGTTTCTCTGCGGTCATGACATTTGTTTTCCGGATATCTTCAATCACTTAGAAGGATTAATTTCATCAAGTTTACTCGTCATGAGTCAAACCTTGAGTTTCTCGCTGTAATAACATTTGTCTTCCCGGTATCTTCAATTACTTAGAAGTATTAAGTTCATCAAGTTTACTCGCTTAGGTGCTTATCTCCTTACTCCTTGCCGGTTTTTGACACTTCGTAATCAACAACTCTTTGTAAGTCAAGATACTAGAAATATTTTGAGAAGAACATCATTAGCTCAGACGTATCTGTGAGAGTCAACTTGTCAAGAATAATGTGAGCAAGTCTAATTAGGGATTAAATTTGGCATTTCAAACTCCCCAATTAGTGCTCTCCCTAAACCGACAACTGCTTGATAAATGCCCAGATTAAGAAGAAGTCTTTAGATCGTTAAATGCAACTCGCCTTTAGTCTTCTAACATGTAGCGTAAAATGTAGAATGATCGTAGACTTGACCTTCTTCAAGATTGTTCATTGGGAATAGATAGTTAACATCTTCAACTCACACCAAAAAGCATCCCACCAAAAGCATCCTAATTAACTTACATCTTGCAAATCCCTTAACTAAAATCTCTCCCAATCAAACAAGAATGAAGATGTTCATCAAGGAAATCAAGAATAAGGCAGAACGAACAAACAAAATGGTAACGCTAAACTACCAATCACATCAAACAAGAACAGAGAGATTGTTCGGAATCATCATGTTGATGTATACGTGAAGCATTAACCGGAAGCATTTTGTCGATAAACTCATCAATCTGAGTGAAGATGTCAACCAACGGCTCTTAGAAGAGAAAAACTCCATGTGAAGATGACCCGATAAGAAAAAGCTCAGTTCTTACATAAGTTTGGAGCCGTATGACCATTTAAATTCTCAAATGTCAATCAACAATGCAAAAAATTCACACTTCTTCTCCCCCTCAAGAATTGCATACGGAGATGCCATTCTTGACTAAATAAGTGAAATCATCCAAATGTTCTATTCACACTTTCTACCGCAAAATCAAAGACATGATGTCGCCATCTTCATTATAATTGAGCAAGTGGAATGAGAAAACAATCGATGGTAGCCCGGTTCACTTGATGACCAAGCGCATGGAAAAGTATGAAGCATGTTGATGAGAATGGTCATAATGAGAAGATTTCTCTTCTTCAAGATAATGTGCACCAAGCGTATACATTTCTTTTCTATAGAGTACGAGGCATGAACTGCTGTGTTCATACGTCATAAGAAGATTTCTCTTCTTTGGAAGATAAAGCTTAATCAAACGTACACTTTTCTTTTCGTTAGAGTACGAGGCTTGAACCGATATGTTCAAACGTCATTATGTTGAAGTACGAGGCCCGAATCGATGTGAATAGACGTCATAAATCTCTCTTTCATCATCTCTTTGGCAAAACATGTAATCACCCCATTATCATTCAAGAGGCCCTTTGTCGTGACAATGGATGGAGAAACCCAATATGATGAATTTGACCTCAAGTAAACTAACCCGAACTCGTGACTTAAACTTGCACATATGTAACAAAGAGCGGTGTCGAGACTTCATGCCCATTTGAATCTCTAAGTACTCTATACTCTTCAACCAACCAACCATCAAGTATAAGACGACATCACCTCTTGAAAATCCACAATTAAATGTGACATCGAGCACTACAACGTAACTCCTTAAAGTGATAGTTATTTTGTGGCAAAAGAGCCCAATTTCCTCGTGGTAAAAGAAAAGAGACTCCCAAGAATAACTAGATTTCCAAGTCTTCGCTTTTTTATAATAAGCTCGAACAAGGATCATGAAGAATCTTCATCCATCCATCCCGATACCTTCGTGATACTAAGTACACTTGCTCGTGATATTTGTAGGATATTGATTTCACAAACACTCTAAACCATGATCAAAGTAGGCGTATAAGTATGTTAGAGAGAGAAAGTTCAAGTGAGAGAAAGGAAGAGAGTTGGGAACTATAGTGAGAGAAAGAAAATATTATTATGAGCTCCAACTCTACCTTGCAAGGTAGAGAGTATTTATAGTCTTACAATAAAACGCCACACAACGGGCTGTGGATCGGCATACAGCTGGTAAAGACCCGTCTGGCCCTTCACGGTGTTACTTAACTAAATACTACTTAACTTAAAATAACTACGACTACGAGCTTAACGATTACATATACTGAGGTGACCGACTCTTTAATAACCGGAATTTCTAATTCCTAACAATCTCCCCTAAGGAGGTCACCTCAAACATATACTAAAATTACATTGAATACAAACAGATATTACATTAACAATTGTTCTTGTATTCTTGATGTAGTACTTGTTCAAGCTCGTAGTAATTGATTCCACTCATTGCATGTTGGGTTAATCCAAGTGGAGGTCTTTATTGATCCACGTGATAATAATTTTGAGCCACCTTTGAGATCATCACCAACAAAATCTCCGAGACATCCATTGTGGTGTTGGTATTATGTGATGTTATGACTTTCGGACCGACATGCTCACATTCGTGATCATGATATCTTCTCATCGAGTAGCGAAGCTGCTGATTCATGATATTGGCGCAGGTAGCGTAAGCATGGAGTGAAAATATCGAGTCATTGATGCACTTATCATGATTTCTTTTGAGATGAATGTAGTGTGAGCATGCGGCTATGGATTGACCGCTTGCTCGATCACCGCAAACGTCAAGCGCACTCGCACAACAATTAGCAATAAAGCGCATAAAAGTGTCTTTGACCACTTTAGTTGAATTGAGGTACACGCCCACGGTTCCTCGTTGATCGACAAGCATCGCCTGTGATCGTGTAAAATTTCAAGAATTTCCTTGACTGTGGTTTCGCAATGCTTCTAGCCGTTCTCAAACCG